>PVKU01009174.1:0-64768 GCA_004027475.1 Anoura caudifer
TCCAATATATCCCTCCTGAATTTTTATCCACCACACATGGGTGTGGGACCAGCCCATTCCGTGTCTGTGCCCCTCCTTGTAGTCTGGATGGATGTGGTTTCCTTAATTCTGTAGTTGTCAGACTTCCCTTCAACTCAATTTCTGATGGTTCTAAGTGATGGTTGTTGCATATTTTAGTTGTAATTTCGATGTGGTTGTGTGAGGAGGTGAGCCATGTCTGCTTATGCTACCATCTTGGCCTAGTCTGTGGTTTATGTTTACTTGTTGATATTTATATGTGTTGCAAATATCCTTTCTGATTTAAATAGAATTTTTTTACTCTCTTATGTATCCTTTAGTGATTGAAGTTCTTAATTCTAATGTTGCTGTATTTATCAGAATGTTATGATCTGTGTTTATTTTTATTTTTATTTTTGGTGTCATTTTCTTACTTCCTTGATATCATTAAGATATTCCCCTATTCTAAAAGGTGTTTTTTTTAAGCTTTCACTTTTACACTGAAGTCTCTAATCACATAGACTTTTCTGTGTGTAAGGATCCACTTTTACTTTTTTTCCGTGTGGCAACAAGTAACCGATTGTTCCAGCCTGTTTATTGAGTAGTCCATTCTTCTCCCTGTGATCTGCAGTGCTTACTCAGTTGAAAATTAAGTTTCCTTATATGCACGGGATTAGTTTCTGGGCTCTGTATTTTGCTATCTCTCCTGGTCCCAGTTGATTATTTATCCTAATCACTGTAGCTCTTAATAAGTCTTAATATCAAATATGGTAAATCCCCTAACCTTTTTCTTTTTTACGCCCCCCCAACCTTTTTCTTCAGGAAAAGTCATGGCATGCTTTTTTCATCTTGGTTTTAGAATCAGCTTTTGATTTTCATGAAAAATGGTGGTAGGATTTTGAACAGCATTGCATTGAGTCTTTGGATCAAGTTGAAGAGAATTGATTGACATCATTTTGATATTGAGACTTTCTGTTTAAGAATTTAATATAGCTATTATTTCTTAAAAATGTATTTCAATTATATTTTATAACTTTCTCATTATATAAATAACTTGTATAGCCAATGTCACAATTTTTCTTTTTTTTAATTGGCTTTTTTTATTTTATTGATTATGCGATTACAGTTGTCCGATTTCTCTTCCACCATTCCCCTCCACCCTGCACACCCACTCCCATCCACATTCCCCCCTTTAGTTCATGTCCATGTGTCATAAATTCTTTAGCTTCTACTTTTCCCACACTATTCTTGCCCTCCCGCTGTCTATTTTCTACCCACCGTCTATGCTACTTATTCTCTGTACCTTTTCTTTCTCCTCCTCCCACTCCCCTGTTGCTAACCCGCCATGTGATCTCCATTTCTGTGTTTCTGCTCCTGTTCTAGCTGTTGGCTTAGTTTGCTTTTGTTTTAGGTGTGGTTGTTAATATATGTGAGTTTGCTGTCTTTTTACTGTCCTATTTTTTATCTTCTTTTTCCTAGATAAGTCCCTTTAACATTTCCTATAATAAGGGCTTGGTGATGATGAACTCCTTTAACTTGACCTTATCTGAGAAGCGCTTTATCTTCCCTTCCATTCTAAATGATAGCTTTGCTGGATAGAGCAATTTTGGATGTAGGTCCTTGATTTTCATGACTTGGAATACTTCTTTCCAGCCCCTTCTTGCCTGTAAAGTCTCTTTTGAGAAATCCGCTGACAGTCTGATGGGAACTCCTTTGTAGGTGACTGTGCCCTTATCCCTTACTGCTTCTAGAATTCTCTCCTTCATTTTAATCTTAGCTAATGTAATTATGATGTGCTTTGGTATGTTCCTCCTTGAGTCCAACTTCTTTGGGACTCTCTGAGCTTCCTGCACTTCCTGGAATTCTATTTCCTTTGCCAGCTTGGGGAAGTTCTCCTTTATTATTTGTTCAAATAAGTTTTCCACTTGTTGCTCTTCCTCTTCCCCTTCTGGTACCCCTATAATTCAGATGTTGGGATGTTTCAAGATGTCCTGGAGGTTCCTAAGCCTCTCCTCATTTTTTTTGAATTCTTGTTTCTTCATTCTTTTCTGTTTCTTTCTTCCTTCTGGTCCACTCCATTGATTTGAGTCCCAGTTTTCTTCCCATCACTATTGATTCCCTGTGGGTTTTTCTTCATTTCACTTATTGTAGCCTCCATTTGTTCATCTAATTTGCGACCAAAATCAACCAATTCTGTGAGCTTCCTAATCACCAGTGCTTTGAGCTGTGCATCTAATGGGTTGGCTACCAGTGCTTTGAGCTGTGCATCTGATAGGTTGGCTACCTCTTGGTTACTTACATGAATTAGCTCCAGGGCCCCGGTCTGTTCTCCCATTTGAGCCATCCTTGGTTTTGTTTTTTTTTGTTTTTGTCTGGTCGTGGCTGTTACATGATGAGGGGCAGAGCCTTAGGTGTTCACCAGGGTGGGGCAACCTAGTCGCAGGGTTGTGATGCTGGATGTGGGGGCGGGGTCTGAGAGGCAACAATGGCACCCGTTCTGCGCTCTCTATATGGTTCCAGTCCCTTCTGCTGCTTTCCCCAAGCAAATTGGGCCCTTCTGGTGCTGATTTCCATGTGGGTGGGCTCGTGCACGTTCTAGGACCCTGTGGGTCTCTCCAACGAAATCTCCCGTGAGGCTGGGATTCTCTCCTGGCACCTCAGCCCCCACAAGTGTTCTCTATCGGTGCTTTTCAGGCTTTATTCCCAGCACTGGGGCCCTGCGCTGTGCAGCCTGTCTTGCTGCCAGTTTTTGCCTGGTTTATCTGCGCACGAACGTGTGACTGCGGTCAGCCGCCTTGTGGGCCTGGCTTGGTCTGCTCGTTGCCTCCCTGTGCTCGGTAACCGCTGCCTGTGCGCCCGGGACCACCAGCTACTGCTTCTTCCTGGACCCTTCTCTGCTGGCCGCGGACTCCGCCTCTCTTATGCCTCTCTTACCGTTTTGGATGAATCATTGTGGGACTTCCGTACAATTCAGTCCTCTTTCTGTTCAGGGGTTTTTTGTTGTTGTTCTATATTTTTGTTGTCCTTAATCTTGGTTGTGAGAGGAGGCACAGTGTGTCCACCTATGCCTCCATCTTGGCTGAAAGTCCCACAATTTTTCTTAGAATTTTTTTATATTGGTGAATTTGTAACTTTTTTTGTAGATGTGTCAGTTTTGGGATGTGTGTGTGTTTTATTAGGAACACAGAGGTTTAAAATGACATCTTCCATCCTGGCTGGTGTGGCTCAGTGGTTGAGTGTCAGTGTGCAAACCAAAGGGTCACTGGTTTGATTTCCGGTCAGGGCACATGCCTGGTTTGCAGGCCAGGTCCTTGGTAGGCGGTGTGCGAGAGGCAACCCACATTGATGTTTCTCTCTCTCTTTCTCCCTCCTTTCCCCTCTCTAAAAATAAATAAATCTAAAAAAAAAAACTGGAAGGATATGTTCCAAGTGATTTAATTCTTTTAAAAAATATTTATTTATTTTTAGAGATGGGGGAAGGGAGGGAGAAAGGGAGTGGAGAGAAACTTTGATTGCTTGCCTCTTGTAGGGCGCATCAAACCCACAACACAGGTGAGTGCCCTGACTGGTAATCAATGCGGCAACCTTTCACTATGCAGGATGATACCTACCCAACTGGACCATACCAGTCAGGGCCCTGCTGGTTTGATTCTTGTGTCATTCTTGATCATCATGTAGTGATCCTCTTTATTTCTATTGCTTTTTGCCTAAGCATGTTCTACTTTTCTTTTGTTTCATGTTTTCTTATTCTTTGGCCATCAGTCTTTCTGTGCCCTTATGTTAGTCTATTTCTAATAAACAGCACATACGTAACCAGTGTGAACTTTTTTCTTCTAAGTGGAGAGTTTAGCCAATTTGATATTCATTGTGATTATTGATATATTTGGATTGATTTATGCCATTTTATTATGCACCTTTTATTTGTCCAACTTAAAAATTTTTGTTCTTGAATCTCAGACTTTGTTTCTGGGTTTCTTTTTCTTCTGCTTGAAGCATATTCTTTAGAATTTCCTTTAATGAGGATCTGTTGTGGTAATTGTTCTTATTTTCCTTGGAAAGTATCTTTACTTCCCCTTATTTTTGAATGATAGTTTTACTAGATATATAGAGTTCTATCAGTGTTTGTCTCTGAATATATTAAAGATATCATTTAACTGTCTTTTTGAGCTCTTTCATTGCTGTTGAGAATTTAGTTGTCAGTAATTATCATTACCTTATAGGTGATATTTTATCTCTGGCTACTTCTCAGTTCTTTTTTGTTGCTCTGCAGTTTCACTGAAGTATTTGTAGATATGTGGATTTCTTTTTATTTAGTCTGCTTTGGAGTTTTGGACTTACCCTGGAGCTGAGGATTGTTATTGCCTGGCATTTCTGAAAAATGTTATTTTTTTTTACAGTTGACTTTGTTTTTTTTTTTAAGACTTTATTTTTTATAGCAGTTTTAGGATTGTAACAGAATTGAGAGGAAGGTAAGAGTTTTTGCATATGCTTCCTGCCTCCACACATGCATTGTTATCAACATCATGTACCAGAATGGTATTTTTTTAACCAAGGGTGAACCAGTATTGATACATCATAAGTCATTATCCATCATAATCAACCCCAAAGTCCATAGTTTAACTAGGGTTCACTTTTGGTGTTGTATACTCTATGGGTTTGGACAGATGTATAATGCCATATATCTACTATATCAACAGACTTTTTTTACTGTCCTAAAAATCTGTGCTCTCCATGTTTATCACTCTACTCCCAGCCCTGGTGGAATCATACAGCATGTAGCCTTTTCAGATTGGCTGCTTTTACTTAGTATGCATCGAAGGTTCCTTTATGTCTTCATGGCGTGATGGCTTGATAGCTCATTTCTTTTTAGTGCTGATTAATATTCCATTGTCAGGTGGGGTACCAGTTTTATCCATTCACCTACCAAAAGATGTCTTGGTTGTTTTCATGTTTTGGCAATTTTGAATAAAGCTGCTGTAAACATCCATATTCAAGATTTTGTGTGGTGTATGCTTGCAAGTCCTTTGAGTAAATACCATGCAGCAAGATTGCTGGATCAAGTGGTATGCCACTACCTTTTCAGATACTGCCTCTTCCCTATTATCTCTATTAATCTCTTTCTGGGACTAAAATTAGATGTATATAATATTGTTTTCGGCTGAGTCAAGTAGTGTACAGTGATTAAGTTTATTGTACAACTTTTTGTGCCTCCTCAAGTTGGTAACTGTTTCATTTTTCTCAGTTGCTTTGTTTTTGATGTACCTGGTGTAAATTCTTTACAGCATTGACATACTCTCAGTATTGTTTTCCATACAGGGTCAAACCTGTTAATCTGCTCATTGAAATTGTTTTCCCTGAGGATTTACTCGCATTCTCCTTTGTAGGGTAGCTGCTTGCTGGGCCAGGTGTGCCCCCGTCAGCATGGTTTCTCTCTTCATCATTATTTTGGAAATTTCCATTGCTTCTGTACTGTGTTGATTTCTGTTTTGTGGATACTGTTAGTTCAGAACACATCCTCCACAGCTTGATAAATAAAACGGTGCAGAAGAGATAAATTTTGA
The DNA here is from genome assembly GCA_004027475.1 of Anoura caudifer. NCBI lineage: Eukaryota > Metazoa > Chordata > Mammalia > Chiroptera > Phyllostomidae > Anoura > Anoura caudifer. Next base: position 5,559 of record PVKU01009174.1, read on the forward strand.
GACCTTGCATTGTTTGAGAATATCTTTATTCTACATTTTTCTTATTTGATAATTTGGGTATTAAGTTCTAGAGTGAGAATAATTTTTTCTCAGAATTTTGGAAGCATTTCACCACTGTCAGTTTATCACTTGAGATTGCTAAATCTAATGCCATTCTGGTACCTATAATGTTGTAAGCAAACTTATTTTCTTATTTTTTCATTTTTAGAAGTCCTTGGTTTTTTTTCTTTGTCCTTGTTATTCTGAAGTTCAGTATAATATACTTGGACACCTAATGGAATTCTCTCAGTTTGGAGACTCCTGTTCTTCCAGCCTGGGAAATTCTTTTTTCTTTCTTTCTTTTTTGTTGCAGTTGTGCAAATTTAACAGTTTTAGCTTTATTTTTAATTTAATTTAATTTATTGGAGTGACACTGGTTAATAAAATTATGTAGGTTTCAGGTGTACAATTCTACAATACATCATCTGTATATTGCATTGTGTATTTACCACCCAAAGTCAAATCTCCGCCCATCATCATTTATCTCCCTTTTCCCTTTCCCTCCTCTTCCCACCCCACTTTATAAACTCTGGTAATCACCATACTGTTGTCTGTGTCTGTAAGAGTTTTTTTCTCCCCCTTAATCCCTTCAACTTTTTTACCCAGTCTCTGGAAAATTTTTTATATTAATTCTTTGGTAGTTTCTTTCTTCCTTGATAATTTCTTTTTTCTCCTTTTTTTCACATATTGGAATTGATCATCGATCATGAAATTTTAAAAGCTCTTTTTCTCTCATAGTGTTTTCTTCTGTTTATCTGTTTTCCTGGAGAGGGTCTTGACTTTATCTTACAACTCTTTTGTGTTTTTATTTGATCTGTCTGTGGAGAGTTAACATTGCAGGCCTGAGACTGTAGTCCTCAGGAAGTGCTGCTTGCAAGGTTGCCTCCTGGCTGGTGTCCGGGAATTTGGATTTTGGAAGGGTTCCTAGCATATCTCGATAAGAATGGCTCTCTGTGCTTAAACTGTGCCAGTGTGATTTATACTGAACACCTGATTTCCAACTGGGAGCCTGGAACTTTGGTTTGTGCTAGGCAGTGGGTGCCCCCAGTAAATACCCTGGGCACTGAGTCTCCAGTGAACTTACCTGGGTTACAGTATTTCACATGTGTTGTTGTAACTCATTGCTGGAGAAATTCAGCAATGTCTGTCTCCACGGGAGAAGACTGTTGGAAGCTTATGTCTTGCTTCCTCTGGACCTTGCACCTTTTCCTTTTGCTGATTTTGCTTTGTATCCTTTTGCTGTATTAAGTCATAGCTGTGGTTGTGACTGTATGTTGAGCCCTGTGAGTCCATTTAGCAAACCACTGGCCCACTCGGGGAGAAGTGGTCTTGGGGACTCATGACATACTGTCATATTTAACTTTCTAAATGTTCTTTACTGTTTTTTATTCTCACTTGCTTGTTTTTTTTAAAATAACGTTCTTTAAAATTTTTGCTAATGTCTTTTAGGATATAAATAATTATGTGAGTGTAAAGTTTTCTTCTCATCCCTGCATTGTCTTTTTTTCTCAAAATTAACGTATACATGTAGTTACTTGGTTCTCTTTTATGTTAACAGGCCTTATGCCTGGTGATTCTAGGCTTTCTGATCTCACTCCATATATTTACTCCTAAATGTGGGAGAATTGGAAGCTTACATACATGAGCTTTACTATAGGTGAGTTTGTGGTGAGGTACTGTATTTTGCCATGTATAATGCACACTTTTTTGCCCAAATTTTTAAGGGAAAAATAAGGATGCACATTATATACAGGTATAATGAATACATACTGTGGGCATAACAGTCCCATGTATAATGCACACAAAACCATGCGTGCGCATTATACATGGCATAATACAGTAGCTTTGTTGTTGAAAGCCCTGCAAATGCAAGTCTTTTTCTTTGGGCATTCAGTTTCTTGGGCAAGTGCTGCTCGACTGCTTACCTGGGAAGATAGAACTGTCTGGTTTCAGGGCTCTGAGACCTAGATGGAGGGAAGAGGCTGGTGGTTTTATGGTATGGAGATTCTCACTCAGGCAGTGATAGGATCATTGTGGAAATATTATTTTATGGTTCAAGTTTGTAAGATATAGATAAAGGAAATGGTTGCTTGGTTTTTTCCTCTGAAATCAAACTATCTAAAGATTAGATGATAAACTAGCAAGAGCCACACTGCATTAGATTATAAAGAGGTGGTTAGTAAAGGAGACAGAGTCAGTGTAACACGCTACAGCCATGCACCACATGATTATGTTTTGTTCATTGATAGACCACGAATACAACCATGGCCCCATAATATTACGGTGGAGCAGAATTTCATGTAAGAAATGGAAGAATTTGTGGCTCAGAAGAAATTTTTTTCTCTGGTGGGAGCAGTATATGTGGGGCTTGGCGGTAGATTCTCACTCACCACACCTCAATTTTAAGAATAGAATACTGACCTGTTTCACAGAGGATTCAACACTGACCACTTCCCCCCGCCCCCCATCTAGCTTGATGGTCTTCGGAGTGCGTTGCTGTGTGTAATCTGTTGAGGATCTAAGATCCTGTACAAGGACACAGCTCTACAGGAGCTACCTTAACAAGTATTAAGTGCCACTGCCACTTGAGTAAAAGTTTTCTGTGATAGCGTGGAGCCAGCCTATCCCTGTACTTTGGAAATATTTTCAGGTCATAATGTTATAAAGCACAAATAAGTTTTATTTCTCCCATCAAATAAATGCTAGAGAGAACCCTTTCTGCCAGATAGGGTAAGTGGAACCAAAAACAAATATCCAAAGTCAAAATATTGAGTTCTAACAGATCATAGATACAGAGAATAAGATAATGGCTACCAAAGGGCAAGAGGTCAGGGTAAGGGGCTAGGGGGAAATACTTATATTAAAACAGCATGAAATGTGACAATATCCATAAAAGTTTAAAAAAGATATCGTTTCCTTGGTTCTATACCCTCTCCCTGTTAAACACCCTCTTTTATCTTTAAATGAAATGCCACAAACTTCCTTAATCTGACCACTGCTGCAACACAATAGACAAAACCACATTGCCATGACAATCCCCTGTGTACCTTTGTCTCTCCATCCTGGTTTCTTGTTTGTACTTATCCTCAGGCCACATTTTACTCCCTGTTGACAGTCACCTTTATGCTTATCTGTGCTTTACCCAGACAGTTTCTCCTCAATATTTCCAGTCAGTGAAGTCCACATTCCTGTTGGTGGAGCAGCATTGACAACTTTGATGACAGTGTTTATAAAGTCAATAGTAGTGTGTAGTAATGTCCTAGAACTTCACATTCACCTGCCACTCACTCATTCATTCACTCATGTGCCCAGAGCAACTTCCAGTTCTGCAAGCTCTCTGTTCACAGTAAGTGCCCTGTGTAGATATACCCTCTTTTTCTTTTATACTGTAATTTTCCTGACCTTTTCTACATCTAGGTACGTTTAAACACACAAATGCTAACCTTTGTGTTACCAGCACCTGCAGTATTCTGTACAATAACTTGCTGCACAGGTTTGTAGCCTAGGAGCAATATCATAGAGCCTAGGTGCGTAGTAGGCTGGACTCTCTTGGTTTGTGTGAATGCACTCTCTGATGTTCACACAATGATGAAATTGCCTGATGATGCTTTTCTCAGAATGTATTCCTACCTTTAGGTGATGCAGGACAATAGTTCATTCTTTTATTTAGCAATCATTTATTAATTACCTTTTTAAAAAAGATTTTATTTATTTATTTTTAGAGAGAGGGGAAGGGAGAAAGAGAGAGAAAAACATCAGTGTGTGGTTGCCTTTTGCACACCCTCTACTGGAGACTTGGCCTGCAACCCAGGCATGTGCCCTGACTGGGAATCGAACCAGCGATCTTTTGATTTATAGATTGGCACTCAGTCCACCGAACCACACCAGCCAGGGTATTAAATGCCTTTTAAGATTCTTAACCCCAAGGAATAAAACAGGTTATAAGAAAGGTGCCTTCTCCACTCCCATGGACCTTGCATTCTTATATTAGTGATGAATATTAAATAACTTATCATCTGGTTATTTAATTACAGTTGTTTTAAGAACCATGTAGAAGTCAAAAGTCAGTTCCATTTTTAATGTTTTGAGGATACTTCATGCTGTTTCCCACAGTGGCTCCACCAGTTTGCGTTCCCACCAGCAGTGCCCTAGGATTCCTTTTTCTCCACATCCTCGCCAGCACTGTTGTTTGTTGATTTATTGATGGTAGCCATTTTGGTAGGTGTGAGGTGATAACTCACTGTGGTTTTAATTTTTATCTCTCTGATGATTAGTGATGTAAAGCAGTTTTTTATTGTTGTTTTTGTTTTTTAAATATGTCTACAGGTCATTTGTATGTCCTGTTTGGAGAAGTAAGCATCTCTTTAGGTCCTTTGCCCATTTTTTTTTTTTTTGCAGTCCAAATTTTCTCCTTTATGTTTTAATTTTTTTCTTTACTTTTTAATTATTTTATTGTTGTTCAGTTACAGTTGTTTGCATTTTCTCCCCACCACTCCCCCACACTCCAGCTACACCCACCTGCCTCCTTTGCTTCCACCCTCCCCCTTGTTTTTTTATTATATTTTATTGATTATGCTATTACAGTTGTCCCATTTCTCCCGTCACTCCCCTCCACCCTGCACACCCCCTCCTACCCACATTCCCACCCTTAGTTCATGTCCATGTGCCATAAGTTCTTTAGTTTCTACATTTCCCACACTATTCTTGCCCTTCCACTGTCTATTTTCTACCCACCATCTATGCTACTTATTCTCTGTACCTTTCCCCCCTTCCTCCTCCCACTCCCCTGTTGCTAACCCTCCATGTGATCTCCATTTCTGTGGTTCTGTTCCTGTTCTAGGTGTTTGCTTAGTTTGCTTTTCTTTTAGGTGTGGTTATTAATATCTGAGTTTGCTGTCTTTTTACTGTCATATTTTTTATCTTTTTCTTAGGTAAATCCCTTTAACATTTCCTATAATAAGGGCTTGGTAATGATGAACTCCTTGAACTTGACCTTATCTGAGAAACACTTTATCTTCCCTTCCATTCTAAATGAAAGCTTTGCTGGATAGAGCAATTTTGGATGCAGGTCTTTGATTTTCATGACTTGGAATACTTCTTTCCAGCCCCTTCTTGCCTGTAAGGTCTCTTTTGAGAAATCCGCTGACAGTCTGATGGGAACTCCTGTGTAGGTGACTATCCTCTTATCCCTTGCTGCCTCTAGAATTCTCTCCTTCATTTTAATCTTAGCTAATGGAATTATGATGTGCCTTGGTGTGTTCCTCCTTGAGTCCAACTTCTTTGGGACTTTCTAAGTTTCTTGGACTTCCTGGAATTCTATTTCCTTTGCCAGCTTGGGGAAGTTCTCCTTTATTTGTTCAAATAAGTTTTCCACTTGCTGCTCTTCCTCTTCCCCTTCTAGTACCCCTATAATTCAGATGTTGGGACGTTTCAAGATGTCCTGGAAGTTCCTAAGCCTCTCCTCATTTTTTTGAATCATTGTTTCTTCCTTGTTTTCTGTTTGGTTGTTTCTTTCTTCCTTCTGGTCCATTCCATTGATTTGAGTCCCAGTTTTCCTCCCATCACTATTGGTTCCCTGTGGGTTTTTCTTCATTTCACTTATTGTAGCCTCCATTTGTTCATCTAATTTGCGACCAAAATCAACCAATTCTGTGAGCTTCCTAATCACTAGTGCTTTGAGCTGTGCATCTGATAGGTTGGCTACCTCTTGGTCACTTAGATGACTTAGCTCTGGGGCCCCAGTCTGTTCTCCCATTTGAGCCATCCTTGGTTTTGGGGTTTTTTTTTTTTTGGTTTTTTTTGGGGGGTGTCTGGTCATCGCTGTTACATAGTGAGGGGTGGAGCCTTAGGTGTTCACCAGAGCGGCAGAGCTGGGCAACCCAGTCACTGGGCTGTGATGCTGGATGTGGGGGTGGCGTCTGAGAGGGAACAATGGTGCCTGTTCTGTACTCTCTCTCGGATTCCAGTCCCTTCCGCCACTTCCCCCCAAGCAAACTGGGCCCTTCTGGCACTGATCTCTGTGTGGGTGGGCTCGTGCATCTTCCAGTACCCCTTGGTTCTCTCCAACAAACTCTCCTGTGAGGCTGGGACTCCCTCCCGGAACCCCAAGCTCTACAAGTATTCTTAGTCAGTGCCCTTTAGGCTCTATTTCCCAGCGCTGGGGCCCTGTGCTGCGCAGTCTGTCTCGCTGCCGGTTTTTGCCTGGCTTATCTGCACGAGAATGTGTGACCGCGGTCTGCTGTCTTGTGTGCCTGGCTTTGTCTGCTCGTTGCCTCCCTGCACTTGGTAACCGCTGCCTGTGCACCCAGTACCACCAGCTACTGCTTCTTCCTGTGACACCTCTCTACTGGCCGCCGACTCCGTCCCTCTTACTGGTTTGGGTGAATCATTGTGGGACTTCCATACAATTCAATCCTCTATCCGTTCTGGTTGGGGTTTTTTTTTTTTGTTGTTGTTCTATATTTTTGTTGTCCTTAATCTTGGTTGTGAGAGGAGGCACAGTGTGTCCACCTACGCCTCCGTCTTGGCCGGAAGTCCCATTTTTTAATTGGATTGTTTGTCTTCCTGGTGTTGAGTTGTATTAGTTTTTTGTATATTTTGGAGATTAAACCCTTAATCAGATGTATCATTGGCGAATATGTTCTCCCATACTGTGGGTTTCCTTTTCATCTTGCTGGTTTCTTTAGCTGTGCAGAAGCTTTTTAATTTGATGTAATTCCATTTGATTATTTTCTCCTTTGTTTCCCTGCCCTAGGAGATACATTGGCAAAAATATTGCTACATGAGATATCTGAGATTTTATTGCCTATGTTTTTTCTAGGATTTTTATGGTTTATGGTTTTTCTAGGATTTTTGTGGTTTATGGTTTTAAAATTTCTAGATTTTATGGTAACGTACTTTTAAGTCTTTTACTATTTTGATTTTATTCTTGTATATGGTATAAGTTGGTGGTCTAGTTCCATTCTTTTGCATGTACCACCCCAGTTTTCCCAACACTATTTATTGAAGGGACTGTCTTTGGTTCATTGTATATTGTTGCCTCCTTTGTGAAATATCAGTTGCTCATAAAGGCACAAGTTTATTTCTGGACTCGCTATTCTGATCCATTGATCTATATGCCTGTTCTTATGCCAGTATCAGGCTGTTTGGATTATAGTGACCTTATAGTATAGTTTGATATCAGGTATTGTGATACCTTCAACTTTGTCTTCTTTTGGAAGATTGTTGAGGCTATTTGGGGTTCTTTTTGGGGTTCATGTACAAATGTTGGAATATTTGTTCTAGGTCTGTGAAATACGCCATTGGTATTTTAGTAGGAATTGCATTGAATATACAGATTGCTTTGGGTAGTATAGACATTTTAATGATGTTAATTCTTCCAGTCCATAAGCATAGTGTATGTTTCCACTTATTTATATATTCCTCAATTTCTTTCTTCAGTGTCCTATAGTTTTCTAAGTACAGGTCTTTTACCTCCTTGGTTAAATTTATTCCTAGGTACCTTAGTTTTTTGTTATAGTAGTAAATGGGATATACATTTTTTTTTTTTTTTAGTTTCTTTGTTTGATGGTTCATTATTGGTGTATAAAAATGCCATGAATTTCTGAGTATTGATTTTGTGTACTACTACTTTACCAAGTTCTTTTATAGGTCCGGTAGTTTTTTGGTGGAGTCTTTAGGGTTTTCTATGTACAATATTATGTCATTTGCAAATAACGACAGTTTTATTTCCTCCTTTCCAATTTGGATGCCTTTTATTTCTTCTTGTCTGATTGCTGTGGCTAGGACTTCCAGTATTTTGTTGAATAAGAATGGTGAAAGTGGACATCCCCATCTTGTTCCCGATCTTAAGGGAAATGCTTTTAGTTTTTGCCCATTGGATATGATATTAGCTATAGATTTTTTTCATGTACGGCCTTTTTTATGTTCAGTTATCCTTCTGTTCCCACTATGTTGAGTTTTTATCATAAATAAGTGCTGGATTTTATCGAATGCTTTTTCTGCATCTATTTATATGATTATGTGATTTTTATCTTTCATTTTGTTTATTTGATATATATTGCATTTTCACAACAGGATACTATGCAGCAGTAAAAATGAAAGAACTCTTACCTTTTGCAACAGCATGGATGGACCTGAAGAATATGATGCTAAATGAAATAAGCCAGTCATTGGAAAACAAATACCATATGATCTCACTAACATGTGGAATCTAATGAACAAAATAAACTAAGAAGCAGAAACAGAAGCATATATGTGGAACAGTTTGACAGTTGTTGTGGGGGTGGGGGAGAACTGGGACTGGATGAAAGATGGTGAAGGGATTAGCCAAAGGACATGTACGCATGACCGTGGACTTGAACAATGATATCGGGATTAACTGAGGAAGGAAAGGGGTTGGGGTTGGGTAGAGGTGGGCAAAGGGAGAAAAAGCTGGAACAGTTGTAATAGCATAAATAATTATTTTTAACAAAAGAACCATATAGGAGAAGTCAAGAAGGCTCACAGAGCATGCATGGGAGATCTGCTCTAGGGTTCAAGAATGGCGTCTCTGAAAATAAGGATACAAGTGGGAGAATGAGAGGAGAGTGGCAGAGAATAAGACTAAGAGATGAATCGGGATAATGATAATTGTGAGTTCAAATGAGGTGCAGGATGTGGTTAGTGCCTGGTACTTGTGCTCAAGGGTTAACTAGTAGTTATACTGCTTAGATGAATATTATTATACTGGCTAATTAAATAGAAGACCTCTAGAATTTAATTTATAAAAATAAGTTTTCTATCAACAGTAAAGTAAAAAATTTAGCCACAGAAGTACTTATCACCAAAAATAAAAGTTCCTTATGGTATAGAAATTTTGGTGTTCGAAAAGTATTGATAAGGTAGAGATCATGCTTAACCTCTTTGTAGTTATATCTGTAGCACCCAGCATATGGCACAGAGAATATTTTTCAGTCTTAAAAGAAAAACTGAAATGGTACTAAAATTCTGGGTAACCCAGAGGCTAGGAAGGCTATGTGATTTCAGATACATGAAATACTCTCCTTTTTTTCCCCCCTTACTAAGGCATTTATTTGGTGTTGTTCCTTCACTGGAATTGTAAATGGCCTGTTGAGAATTTAGACATTAGTTTTTATCCAGTCTGTAGCCAGCAAGGATCTGTTGGACAAAGTCTTATTTTTCTTCTTTTGGGGGTCTGTGATTAGTGTTCTATAGCCTTTCAGCCCTGAGACTCACAATGTATTAGTTATCTATTGCAGCAAAACTAATCACTGTACCTTAAAATTAAATAACCGACATGTGTTTTCTCACAGTTTCTGTGGGTCAGGAAATGGAAGAGTGGCACAGCTGGGTGCCTCTGGTTCAGGGTCTCTCTTGAGGTTACAGTCAAGCTGTTGGCCAGAGTTGCAGGCATCTGAAAGCTTGACTGGGGGATGGATGCACTTCTAAAGTTCGCTTACCTGATTGTTGGCAGGAGGCCTTAGAGTTCTTGCCATGTCAGCCTCTCCAAAGGCCACCTGAGTGTCCTCATAACATGGTTCTCAGCTTTCTCTAAATCAGGTGATGAAGAGAGAGAGAGAAATTGGGAGGGAAGGAGTAAAGAGGGGGGTGGAGAAGACAAAGCAGTCTATGATGAAAGCCTCCGCCTTTGATGACCTAATCTTGGAAGAGACCAGTCATCGCTTCTGTGGTGTTCTGGTAGTTAGTGTGAGCAACTCTGTTACAGTGTGGGTGGTGTGCATGTCAGGAGGTATGGCTCATTGGGAGTCATCTTGGAGGCTGGCTGCCCTACACTCCATCAGTGGCATAACTTCTTCTAGCCCAGTTATATTAAATAATAAATGATTGCTAGATTTTAATGTGTATGGATAGAGAACATGGGCCTTCTCTATAAATTAAATTAAGAACCAGGAAACTTTTGTTTGACTTTAGGAACAAAATTGTTTTGTAGCTTTTGGAGCTACTTTTTCTTCCTGAATCCTGAGTTCGAGCATCAGATTTTGGGAAGGTGAATCATCTCTAAGGGCAGTACAACCCTCCACCTGGGAGTGGGTTGTGTGCTGCCACTTCACTTACAAGTTTACGGGGAGTGCAGTCACTGTTTCTCCCCAGAAGTGCCGATGTCAGTCCTTCTAAATCCTGTTTAACCTATATTGAATTAGAACTGAACCAGAACTTTTAATCTTTTTTTAAATTTTAAAATAATCATAAACTTACAGAAAAGCTACAAGTACAAACTGTATTTTCTTGACCATTTGAGTATAAGTCACTGATTTAATGCCTTATCACCCCTGAATACTTTATTGTCTTTCCTACAAATTAAAACATGCTACTACTACATTATCCATAATACACTTATGAAAATCAGGAAATTAACTACCACTACCTGATCCTCAGGTCCCATCGAAGTGTTACCGTATGTCTCAATGGTGTTCTTTATATCAAAGGATCGAGTACAGAATCACATGCTATGTTTAGTCATCATGTCTCTTTTGTCCCTTTCATTCCAGAACAGTATTTCCTTGACTTTAATGCCCTTGATGCCTTTGAAGATTGTATCATCTGCTTATTTTGTAGGCTGCCCCTCAATTTGGGCTTAAGACATCCTCATGATTAGATGTATGTCATTCATTTTTTATAGGAATGTCTCAGATGCAGTGCTGTGTTTTTCTTATTTTATCCTATCAGGTTGTACAGTTTCAATCATTGCATGACTGGTAATGCTAACTTTGATCACTTGATTAACACGGTGAGATGAACTTCTCCATGTGAATGTTTCCCTGCTAAACACACACACACACACACACACACACACACACACACACACACTCTCTCTCTCTCTCTCTCTCTCTCTCTCTCTCTCTCACTCACTCTATATGGCGGTTCTTAGACACTAAGTATCCCATTCTCATCAGGCTTTCGGTTTGTTTATGTCTATGAGTACAGACTAAATGTTTTCTGCTATTCAATGAATGATAATGTTTTATCATCATTGTTTTCATGTTCAAATTATTCTAGATTTGCCCAGTGAGAGCCCTTCAGTCCGGCTTTTATGTCCTTTCGATGTGTCTTTATTATTCCTTGAGCATTTCCTTTCTCTCTGGACCAGGCTTCTCAGAACTTTCCTTGTACATTGTGTTGGGAATTAGCTATTTTTCTAAAAAGCCCTGATTCCTTTTAATGGACGCTGGATTTAGAACCCAAGATCTGGGGGCCAGGTGCACTCATTATTACTGAGTTGTCATTGTTTTCTAAGTCCTTTCAGTGGACAGAGCTGAGGTATGCATATATTCATATTCATCGGTTTGTGTGTACATATTTATGTCAGTATTTAATTTCATATCTCTCTATATTGAAAGCTGTATGTTTATACCATCTCTAATTTTAGTTTAACACCAGAGGGATCTTTGTAATTTTCCTCCTTTTTTATTTGTAACTTTTTTTGACAGTAAGAAACCTGGCTCTTGTTGTTATTAATTAATTAATTTATTTATTTATTTGTCCACTCTTATGTAACCAGTCATCACTGTCATTTCCTCATCACCACCTACTCCCAAGCACAAATGTCCTACTTAGTCTGCTTGGGCTCCAGCACCCCTTACTGTCCCTCAGCCCCCACCACCAACCCTAGTGGATGTCCTTACTTTGTGCAGGTTCGTATACCCTGCCCTGTGCTGTTTCCCTGTGTGAACATCCTCCTCACCCTGCTCAGTCTGTGTGCTAGAACGTCTCCCTTCCCACCACGCAGAAGCCCAACACAGTCCAGCACCCCTTGCTGGCCCCTACTCTTTTGTCTTTTCATCCCAGTCATGTTTGGACACCCAGCTGTGAGCTATCCTCCTGATGGACCCCTTCCTGATCCTGTTTGGACTCTGACATCCTGTGTGGCTTGGTCTTCCATGTAGATACTCTTCTCACCCTGCTTGGGCTCTGATACCCTGTGCCTGACTTCCCTCTCTCTGAGTCTCTCCCTGCTCCATGTATGTTGTAGCATTCTTTGCTGGGCTGCTTTCCCGTGTGGGTACCCTCTTCACCCTCCTCTTGCTCCATTTTGTCCACATGAATGCCTTACTCATTCTGCTCATATCCTACATCCCATCTCTTTCCCATACACAGAGACACAGGTGTCTCCCTTGCTCTGTCCCTCCTAATAATGGTGTTTGTGTTGAATTATTACACTGAAGGGAAGGGAGAGGAGGGGAAAAAGAAGAGGCAGCATTTTTTATGGAAACAATGTGACCCAACTTTGTTTGATGGAAACAGGTCTTCCTCTGCCTTGGTAGTAGATATCTTGAGACTCTCTGGCAAGGGCATATGGGAATCTGCTGTTGGAGCTTCTTCAGTGGTTGGGACTATTGGTATAAGTAGGTTCTTTATTTGTGAGTCAGGGGCTTCTGTGTATGAAAACACATGGGTGGTCTGTAAGTCCAGAATAATAGGAAGGAAAGAAACTAACAAAGTGTTTGGGGAAGGACATTGTTGGAATTCACTTCTTGGCAAAACTGTGCTAATCTTTCCCTGAAATATCTTTAGAGCATTTATATTTTTAAAAAATCCAGTTAATTATTTAATATCTGTTTTATGAACTCTGTTAAATTTCAGAATGTTATCATACTGTTTCCCTAACTTTAGTCATTCATGTACTATCACTTCAGCCATATTCTGTATCATTTACTTAACTTCAACAACCTTAAGTAGGCTTGTCTGTTTCACTTAGCCGTGTCAAAGGAATAATGTCTTTGTAACCGTAGGTTGGATGTACTGATTGTATTTTAAAAATCACATGATAAAATAAATGAAAAACTTAAAAATTTTAAAGTCCATTAGATGCCATATAAAGAAAGTCCTATTACATACCAGTAAAGCAGACAGTCTTATCTTCGGAAATGTGTTAATATAACCAGTGTAAGTATTTGATACCTTTCCTGACTTACGTTGTTTTTTGGTATCTACAGCTGATGTGTCTTCTTTTCCTAGTATGATTTTTTTCTAGGTGCTTTTCCCCTAGTATGATTTTCTCTTAGCTTTTTTCTCTCATTTGGTTGAAAATTTCTATTAAGTGAATTTTAATGTCATCCCCACCCCCATCATGGTCTGAGGGGCCTTTTAGAAATTGGTTACAATGTACACAGAAGCAAAGATTTTAGGCCTGTGACCTTTTGAAGAATTTTCTGAATGCAACTAGAAACAAATTATCCATTGTTCACAGAGCTTTGCTTAATTTATGCCTTCGCTTGCTAAATCTTTTTATTTGTTCAAATCTTGTATCTTAAAAAAGTGTTTAATGAAGATCCTAATTAAAAGGTGATTATTTTTCTACATGTAGTTTAGATCCTTTACATTTCTGCAATAATATCCGGGGATTTGTGTATGGTAGCATGAAGTGTTTAATACAGAGCTTAATTTAGTTTTTTCACAGTTGGGAAAGTACTACATGCCAATTGAAAATAAGAGGAACTCATAAAAGTAAAGGAAAAGAAAAAACACCTCATTCTTCTCTAACACAATTACTATCTTTTAAAAATTATTTTGTTCAAGTTTTATTTTGAATTTTATTTTATTTTTTTTAAATACCAATCCAGGCATAGTCATTTCCTTATTATGCTTTCTAATAGTACTTAACTTTATTTTGGAAAAGTGTAGTTACAAAAATGGTCTAATTTTATTTTTAATAATTTAAAAATTAGTGAATTGAGCACATTTTCATTATGTACTTTAATGAATTGCTTTATATTTCTTCAGCAGTTTTCCCAGTGAGTAATCTGATTAATATATAATATGACCTTATGTATTAATTATGTAAACCTTTTAGCTGCTAGTTTTTGCACATTCTTTTATTTTCTGCTACTTGTCAGTGCTACTTTTTGTCAGTGCTGTAGCCTCTCTCTCTCGCTCTCACTTATTCTCATGGAATTTAAATATTTTTATGTAGGCAAATATATCTGTTTTTTTCTTTATGGCTTTTGGGTTTTTCTTGCTTAGGAAAAACCTTCCTTATCTCAATATTATGAAATTATCCTTTAGTATTTTTTCCTAATAGCCTATGTCTTTTTTTTTCATAGTAGGTTCTCTCTCTCTCTCTCTCTCTCTCTCTGTCTCTGTCTCTGTCTCTGTCTCTCATATTCACACACACATACACTTTTAAATTTGTTTTAAGTTATTTTTTCTAGATGGATAGTCAGTTGTTCTGGTAATGTTTTATTGACAAATCCATTCTTTTGCCACTGATTTCAAATATTACTTTTACCATATTAAATTTCTATGAACATACTAATAACTGCTTTATGTCTTTAATAGTTTATGCTTATAACATACTGGTTTCATTATTAAGAGCTCAAAGAATGTTTCAGTACCTGATAATGCAAGTCTTCTCTTGTTCTAGTTTTTCAAAAATATCTTAGTATTCTCACAGGTTTATTTTCAATGAACTTCAGAATCAGCTTCCATGTTAAATACTGCCTCCCTTCCCCTAATCTTCAAAATCTGTAACATCTCACTATTTCTCCTCTACTCTTATTAGCCTAATTTAAGCTACCATCTTCTCTTGCCTAACCTATCTTTAAATATACAGCAGTAAGAAGGCTCTTTCGAAAAACATAAATCAGTTTGTGTTACTTCCTTGCTTACGTCTCTTCAATATTTTCTTCCCATCTTTTTGTTATTGCCACATAACAAACTACTCCAAAGCGTTACAGCCAAAAACGACCTGTTGGTTTTGCTCACAATTTTGCGAGTAAGAATTTCTTAACAGGTTCAGCTGGGTGATTACATGCTGTTGGGTGGGACAGCTAGGGCTGGAGAATCCCTTGCAATGTGACTTCTTCAGTCACATGTCTGGTACCTCAGTGCTTCTTGCCTTTTCCCCCACATGGCTCTCATTCTTCAGAATTTCCTCATGTGGACTGGGCTTCTCACAGCAATCCCACTTTTTACATGGTAGCTGGCTTCCAGGAGGAGGGAAATAAAAACTGTCAGACCAGTTAAGGGATATTCCTGGAACTGGCATAGTGTCTCTTCTGCCATGTTTTATTGGTCAGAACAGTCATAAGACCTGCCTAGATACAAAAAACTAGAAAAATAGACTTCACTTCTTGATGTGGGAATGGCAAGGCCTTCTTGCAGGAGAGCATGTGGGATGAGAGATACTGTAAACATATTTAGAAAATATAAGCTGCTATGTCATCAAACTCAGAATATATTCAAAACTCTTAAAATGGCCCATAAAGCTTTCCATGATGTGACCCACCCCTGCTTTTCTCTCTGACCTGATCTCCTACGTTTTCTTCTTTTGTTCTCTTTGGTTTAGCCACAATGGCCTCTTTGATAGGCTTTGTACATGAGGTCTGTCCAGATGGTTTCCAGCCATGTAATATGAAAAACAGACATTTTGAAGAAGATACAAGAAACACTGTACAAAGGACAATGACATCACAGTCCCCTTCAAAGTAGGCACCTTGGGACCTCACACAGTTCTCCCAATCACCATCAGCTGCCCCATCATATTTTTTTCCTGAATTTCATCAATCATCTGAAATCTCTTCCCTTTCATAGATGATTTTAGTTTTGGGAAAAGCCAGAAGTTGCAGGGCACCAAATCTGGGCTGTCATGATGAAGCTGCCAGTCAACAGTTACCCATAGCTGCAGCCTTGTGAATCATCCTAATAGTTTCCATAGAGGAATGTTCAAGCTTAATGCAAAATTTGATGCAGATTCATTGCTCATTTTGAATGAGATGGCCACACAGTACACATGCTCACTCACTGGTGTCTACTGCTCCCACCGACTAGTACAGTGAAGTCATTGTTCACGCACGTGTGTTCCAGTCAGCTCTCCTGGGCTGCCAGGTTACATTGATATTGCGCAAACCGTTCTCGTGACATTAAAAGTGGCTGGAAATTTGCTGTACAGACCTCGCATGCCACACTCATTCCAACATCAGATCTGTTACAACTGCCACTTCTGCCATGAGTGCTTGCTCTTCTTCAGATCTTTGCATGGGTCTTCCAATTCTCTTACTTTAGGTCTCTGCTCAATGTCACATCTCCAGAAAGCTTTTCCTGACTACCTTATCTGATAAAATCTTGGCCACTTACTACCCCCTTCTACATAGATTTTGGTGTTGTTTATGGAAGCCTGTGGGGCATGAATATACCTTTCTTCAATGCCTGGCTTCTGAATAAGTTGAGGCCAAAATATATGAGAAAAATAAATACAGTTTTTAATGATCAGTGTGATGTTGGAGACCCAAATGAGTCTACTAACTACATCTCAGAATTAGGCAGACCTGCCTCTCCAGTCTCAGGCAGTGTTGGTCACTCTCCTCTGCAGCGGTAGCAGCTGACCAGCTCTTGGCGTGTTGACATAGAGGGAAATTCTTGTGCTCTGTGGCAAGCCTGTTCCCAAGCAAAGACCAGTAGGGCTGAGTTGTGCATGCTCAGTTATTTGTCTCATTTTTTGTATATCTGACTGACTAAAAGGGGGATGAAAGGAAGGGAATAAAGGAAGTGAGAAACGGGATGGCTCGTGGTGCTGTTTACTAAAAGAGGAAACACGGTGGGAAGATTATAAATCAAGTTTTAGGAGCACTCTGTTTGAAGTGCCTACAAGATGCCCATGTGGAGATACCAGATAGGCATTTGGATAACGCATTCAAAGATACAGATTTGGTAGTTGTATTAGTATTCTGTTGCCTGTAACAAACTCTATAAACATGGTGGTTTACAAAAACCACAAACTTATCTTACAGTTTTTGTGGGTCAGGGATGTGGTACTGGTTAGCTGGTTTCTCTGTTCAAGGCTCTTACCTGGCTGGACTGAAGGTGTTGGGTGGGGCTGTGAGTTTATCTGAAGTTTGGGGTTCTCCCAAGCTCACTGGTTGGTAGAATTTAGGTTCTTAACAATTGTGGAACTGAGGCCTTCAACTCGTAGGCCACTTGCTGTTTCTTGCCATGTGGCCTTCCCCACAGTAAGGTCGTTTGCTTCTTCAAGGCCAGAGGAAAGCATTTTTCCTGCTTTAAATCTTTTATGGCTCAGCTAGTTAGGACAGGCTCATTCAAGATAATCTTCCTTTTGATTAACTCAAGTCAACTGACTGATTAGGGCCCTTAATTGCATCTATGAAGTCCCCTTTGCCATATAATTTTGTGTGTGTGTGTGTATGTGTGTAGGTTAATTATAAGGAATTGGTTCTCATTATTATGGAGGTTGAGAAATCCCTCAATCTGCCATCTGCGCTGTGGAGACCCAGGAGAGCTGGTAATTCATTCGGAGTCTGGGAAGCTGATAGTGTAGATTCCACTCAGGATTGCCCAGGGCAGGAGAATGTCAATGAGTCCCCAGCTCAAACAGTCAGGTGGAGGGGGTGAATTCTTCCTTCCTATGCCTTTTTGTTCTATTCAGGCCCCCAATAATTGGGTGATGGGTGGGTGGGCACAAACTGCCTTGCTGTGTGCATCTACTCAAATGCTAACTTAATCCAGAAACACTCTCAGGGACATTCTTGGAAATAATGTTTAGCCAAATGCGTGTGTACCTTGTGATCCAATGAAATTGACATAAAATTAAACATTACTGAGAGATTTGGGGAAAATCCCTAGCTATGCTACAGCCACTGCCTTCTTCTAAAATCCTCCTCTTTTTTTATCTTTCAGATTTTTCCCCTTCATAATCTTTATAATTAACATTATATAATGCTGTAGCTTCTGTTCTGCCCCCTCCTTCAAAGTCTAAAAATACTTTCCCTCCTTTATTTTATATTTCTTTACTATCAAATTAGTCACCTATTATTAGCTGACTAAGCAAATTTGGGTATGCCACTCAGTTTTTACCTTTTGTTACACCATTTAGGAATGAGAAAGCTGGACTGGGTTTTGTGTTTTCACGTAGGATCCTCAGCAGTCTTCTCAGTTAGCATTAGGAGGATCTAATATTTAAACCATAAACATGATCATGGTACTTTCAGTACAGAAAGCTACTCTTCAACAGAGTACCTGTGAATTTGGTAATTCGACTTAACTCATTCTCAGGTAACTGTAAACGTAATTCCCTGAAGGTATTTTTTTTTTCATGAGATTATCTGTTTGTGCTATTACTCCCTCAACTATGTACCCTAGAATGGTTGTTTTACCTGAGTCAGTCTTACTGTTTGTTCCAGATTATATATTTGTTTTCATTTTTTGAACAATCTGCAGTTATTTGCCATTATTGCCCAGAGGTATGGGGCACAGATTTTTTTGTTTGTTTGTTGTTCTGTTAATACTCAAGTTCAATGCATAAGGGAAAAGGCTGTGTGCATTTTATTGCAGGCATTCTCTGAAATAATTTTTAGCTACAAGGAAATAGCTCTATAGCTCTTTCTGTGAGTCATCATCATTCTTGCTTACATAGAGCTGGGTAAGGATTTAATTTTGTAGATAAGATTTATGACTTCCAGAAAGAGCTACAAAAATTGAAATTTCCAAAGAACTTTAGATTTGCTCTAAATGCTATTATATATAGAAAATTGGAGCTTGAGATACTAATATAGGTAACTGTGATTGATAAAATTTTCCTAAAATCACATGATTTTTAATGAGCAATAGAGTTCTTTTTAGTCATTTTTAAGTGTAAACTAACATTTTCTTTTGTTTTTTTTTTTTTTTTTTTTTTAGCTCCCAATAAAAACAGGACAGCAGAACACACATACCAAAGTCAGTACCGAACACAACAAGGAATGTCTTATCAATATTTCCAAATACAAGTTTTCTTTGGTTATAAGCGGCCTCACTACTATCTTAAAGAATGTTAACAATATGGTGAGTAATTGTTACTGTTCTGTTGGGGAATTAACTTTGTTTTGTTTTTGTTTTAAAAATTTGGAGCATCATATTTTGAAGTCTGGAAATTCATTTTCTGTTAATACTCATATTTTGTGGATAAGCATAGGTAACCTTTTAAGTTTCATTTTAGTTTTTGATTCTTTCCCTTAGATACTTTTCTTATTTGTGACTCTATCTCCTTGCCATTATTTTTCTGGAATTAGGATTTCATAAATATATTGTGTTATATATGAATTGACCATGGTAATCTATTAAAATATTTTCCTTATCTTCTTATTTGAATATCTACACATTAAATTGCACCAGTCCTGAGTACATAAGTAAAATCTGATCTAATAGTCCTAAAATATGAGATTGCTTTTATGACAATGTTGTTTCATTTCCTTTATCCTGTAGCTTGTGACAGATTCTCTAGTTGTTAGAGAAGCTGTTGTTGAAGTGTCCTCAGATACCGATTTCCTCAACTTACCCCACTGTCAGAAGCTGATAATTTCTTCTCTTCCCCACATTTTGTAAAATCTGTTTATATTCCCTAAACTCCAAGGTACTCCACTGTTTTCCCGCTGCCCCTTTGAACATATTTCCTCTGCCTCTCCTAGGTGATTCCTTCCTCTCTATCAATGCCTATCTAAAATTTCCTTCATAGTCAGTTCAAGTCAACTGATCTGGCTATTTCTTGACTAAATTTAAGTTGCTCTGGTTGTTTTTAGCACTTACAGCCATAATTTGTGTTGTTTGTATTGAACTGTGAAACTGGCTTCTGATTGCAGATTGTGAAAATCAGTCCCATTTTTATAGTCACATCATCTTTGTTGTGTTTTCCTTTTAAAAAGCTGATTAGACAGTACTTGAAACTTACAAAATTGATAAATTGGAGGTGTGAGCAATCATTTGCCTTAACAAAGAAAGTTCTTATTATGGAAGAAAAGATTTTCTTAAAAAAGGCAGGACTTTTTTACAAACACATAAAGTGATTTATAGAAATACATTTTAGATTTGGTGGAAATCTTCTGCTACGCATTGTGTGGGGCCCAGAGATAGGATTTTCCTTAATAATAAGTGGCCATGTTCCCAGTTAGATTGAAAATATTTTAATATTTGGAACCTTCTTTTCAAAACAAAAACAGTAATATGATACTGACATTCATTTATGTCTTATTGAGTAAATTGAATTGTGGAAACCATAGTCTCTTATTGGTAAATAGTGTGGTATTCAATTTAAGAATAGTGAATGCTTAAAATTCACTGTAATTGTTGTTATAGTATATTTTGCTGTAAGAATTTAGACTTTGATTTCTTTGTGGCATCAAAGTGTGGTTAAACGCTTCATTTGGATTCTGGTAAAAATCTAGATGTGTATCTAAATCCCACATATTGTATTAAAGTATAAACCAAAGTATCTTTTACTGTTACAAGGCTAATTGGTAGACTGTAATGAATGCCAGCAGTTTTGTTTGCTCGATAATTTATTTTGTGTGAGCATTAGCATAAAATCAGAAATAATAGATTTAGATATGGTATAATCTGGGAGATAAAATAGAACACTATTGATTTTCTTGATCCTCAGTCTCTCACTTTTCAGATATGTGCTGATTTGTATTGGAGAGTAATAACCAACTTTTAGTGTTCTGAATATCTTTTCTCTTAGAGAATATTTGGAGAAGCTGCTGAAAAAAATTTATATCTCTCTCAGTTGATTATATTGGATACACTGGAAAAATGTCTTGCTGGGGTGAGTAAATCTATTCTTGAGTTGGCAGGTTTTGTGAATTCAATTTCGAGTTGATCAGATGCATCAAAGGATAGGCGTGGACAAGGGGAACGGTCATGGGCTTTTTGTCTAAGGTGTGCATGTGGGTTTTTAAAGCAGAGCAGTCTGGGTGGCATAAACAAATTTTTAGGAGAAAACTATTTTCTCATCTTTTGTAAATTAAGTAGATATTAGAAAGTGTTAACGTTGAGCCACATATGTCTCAGGCTTTTTAGAAAAGATTTTATGGAAAAAAGGCTGCTATTGATTTAATTGATTTGTTCAGGCCTGTGACATACAGCTTTGAAAGGATGTGATGCAAAAGACCAAAAGTAGGCTAGTTTCCCCTGTGTGGGTCTATGTTTAATATTTCACCTTTCAAATCTATATGAAAGAGAGCTTAAAAAATTAAAACTCCTTTACCAATAGATCCTACCTGAAGAACACTTGTTATTTGTAAATTTGAATATATAAAATAGATGTGTGGAGGACTGAGTACAAAACAGTTCTTTTTCAGGTTTTCTCTGAATAGTTAATCTCAGTGTATTTCAACCATGACCTAATTGGAATTTTTTCAAGAATATTTCTGTTGTACAGAGCAAACTGTTTCCACACTTCAGTAGCCTTAATTCTTCCCTGGAACATGTTAGTAGTTTATATAAATAAATAAATTTAATACTTTCATTTTAAAGATCTGTCTATTCCATATGTATTGAAGTTAACTTATTTCTTATATTCTGTCTTCCTTTGGCACATCAGAATTGCTCCTCTCTTCCATGTGTGTTACACTTGTTTATATTAAACCTAGTCGAAGGGACTTTGCCATGTGAGGACTGGTTATGTTGTTGAAAGGAGAAGGAAGGATCCGAAGGGATAGAGTAGGTAGAGTTGGAAAAATCATTACATTTACGCAACTTTGCGCCCTTAGGGAAGAGAAGTATTTAAACCACAAAACCTAAGCATAATGTTTTAAGACTCTTTTTATTGATTCTTGGCCGTATTCCAAAATTGTGAGACTGTGTTTTTAAATTTTCTACTTAAATTGAGGGTGAGCTAGTTCTGTTTTAGCTTGGTGCTTTCTATTAATTTGTGATATGCTGTTGTTCATTTGTAAAATGGAGTAAAAGAGCAAATGGGCTGTTAAATAGGATAGTGTCATTGTGAAGGAGGGCTGTTTTTAAACTTCCGCATCAGCTCTTTGTGGTGATCTTACTGCTTTGATTGTAAATACCAATGTATCAACCACTCCCACATTTGAATTGGGAAGGGTGGTTTATTGCCTCTTTTAGTTCTATAGCTTTTCTCTATTAATGTTTGTAAATGAGAAGCACTGGTAAATGTGCTTTGGAGAATGTTGTTATTGGCCCTTTTTAATTTGATACTCTTTGGAGATAGCCTCATTGAAATGCTAGTAAGTGGGCATGGTATAACTTGTATAATGCATAAAATGTATATTATCTTGCTCTGCTCTGGAAATGAAAAGGTGTAAGTTTTTAAAATTAAATTTATAAGGAAAAATAATACAGTTTACATTTATTGAACAATTGTCTTTTGTTGGGTTGCTGTTAATGATTTTGTGGTTGTCTCCTGATTTTCATTTTTAAATCAAAGTTGAGGGAGTTTGAGGTGAAATTAGTCTACAACTATATATTTATTATATAAGTAGTTGAAATAGCTAATGAATGTGAACAAATACATATCAATATCTCATTATTAGTAAAGTTTTATAGAATTTGAGGAATCTTAAATATTTTTGTTTCTGTGTATATGACCATTCAAAAGATTGAACACTTACACAATTTTTATTTGTTTAAAATTGGAGTTATTTTCAACATCTATATTGTTTGGCTAGCCTATATATGAGAAATAGGCATTGTAACTCAAATTTTGTATTTTTGGTGGTATCTGTTTATTCACTGGCCATATATTTCAATGTATTTGAATCTGAAAGGATTTGGATTGTAATTCCAGAATTGAGCATAGCACACAGTTACACAAAATTTTGTTCGTCATCATGCTTGGCATTATCAAAATTGTCATTGATATATGGCCCTGGCCAGTGTGACTCGGTTGGAGCGTCATCTGCAACCAAAGGGTTGCACATTTGATTCCAGTTAGGGCACATACCTGAGTTACAGTTTCAATTTTTGGTCTGGGCACAAACCGAAGGCAGCCAATCGATGCTTCTCTCTTGCATTGATGTTTCTTTCTTTCCCTCCTCTCACCTCTAAAAAGTAATGAAAAAATGCTTTTTAAAAACATTAATTAAAAAAAACTTAAATTAAAAAAATTTTAAATTGCTATTGATATATGGATAATGAAGCTACTAGGTGAAATATGTACGTGGAACAGTATATCTGCAGGATAGTGTATCATCCATTGATTGTTTTGTTAATTGTACTTTATTTTACAAAGTAGAGACCTCAGTATTAACACCAAAAGTTATCAAACTTGGTGTCATTTATAGTGGGATCAACTGTCATTATGTACTCCTGATGTGATGTAAAGTGCACCGAATTACCTCAAGTGTTCAGAGTGGATGTAATCAGACCTAGTTTAGGCTCCACCTTACAGAAAATACAGGAAGTAGAATAACAAGTTAAGTTATACCGCTAAAAATAATCAAATCAACAATATGGAACATGTTGTCAGGCAACTGGACCATTTTTTAAAAAAAGGTCAATGTTATAGAAAATAAAGATAATGTATATGGGGGAATTGTTTTAGAAAATAAATAGAATGTGTGGGGGGATCATTTTAGAATAAAAAGGCTAAAGGAACATAACAGTCATGCTGCAATCTATGAACCTCGCTTTTTTTTTTTTGAAGATTTTATTTATTTATTTTTGGCAAAAGGGAGGGAGAAAGAGAAACATCAATGTGTGGTTGCCTCTCATGTGCCCCTAACTAGGGACCCGGCCCATAACCCAGTCATGTGCCCTGCCTGGGAATCAATCCATGAACTTTTCTTGAAGCTATGAAAGACATTTTGGGGCAGTTGGGGAAATTTGAGTAGAAATTAGGTATTAGTTCATACAAGGGAATTGTTTATTTTTCCTTGGCATGATGATTGATTGAAGTTATATTGGAGAATGTCTTTATTTTTAAGAGATGCTAAAGTATGTAGGACTGAAATATTATGTCTGGAACTTAACTTTGAAATGATTCAACCAAAACAAAATTATTTGGAATAAGTAGTATTTATCTGTTTTGTTCAGTCTGCTCAAAAAGGCTGGTGTGATTGCCCATCCAGGAATGATTTGGGTGTTGAGACAGATGATACATGAGTAATATGAGTAATGTTTATTTAGAACACACAACAAACTCGGGATTCTCATGAGGAGGAGGGCTTATGCAGGGATTTTGTGAACAGGGGACAGGCAGGGGTGGGTGTGGGGGGTGGGACTTTCATTGTGATTAAGAGGTGAAAGATGGAACCAGCCTCTTTATTAGACAGCTGTAGATAATAGCAAACATGATGAAATATTAAGTTATTGAATCTAGGCGATGAGTGTATGTGTGTTCTATTTCAACTCTTTTTATTTGAAAATTTTCATAATGGAGAATATTTACATGTAAATTTAAGAAAGATTTTGAGTTACATGTTTATTCTTATTTTAGCAACCAAAGGACACAATGAGATTAGATGAAACAATGCTTGTCAAACAGTTGCTGCCAGAAATCTGCCATTTTCTTCACACCTGTCGTGAAGGAAACCAGCATGCAGCTGAGCTTCGGAATTCCGCCTCTGGGGTTTTGTTCTCTCTCAGCTGCAACAACTTCAATGCGGTCTTCAGTCGCATTTCTACCAGGTTAGTGTGTAAGTCTGCATAGGACTGTTGTAAGTAATATAAATTCTAGAAGTTTTTCTTTATTCTACATGAAAATTAAAAGTTGACAGAATGAGTTTGACCTGGACTTTTGTAGAAATTTTATGCATTGATTCCTTTGAAATTTTTATTATTGTGATAGTGGTGTGTACAATTAAATGAGTACTGTTATAAACTTGAAAGTCTAAATTTTAGGAAATATCACCCATGACCACTTTTTTTTTTTTAATGAAAATACTGGGTATGGATTTTTGACTTTTTAACATACTATTTCTTTATATGAAATGAGCCAATCAGATAGAATAATTGGTAAGAGCAGTGAGAATTCTAATGATGTCACAGCTCTGCCCCGTATCACAAGATCCTCAGTTAGCAAACCACACCCCTTCAGAATAATCCCAAACATATGAAGCAGAAGGACGTGAATAATTGCCAAGTAGAAATCTGTAGAACGTAGACTGTGCTTTACTGTTTTTTCAGACTATAAGATGCACTGCACCATAAAACGTGCCTAGGTTTGAGAGGAGGAAAATAGGAAAAAAAATTTCGAAGCAAAAAATGTGTTAAAATACTTAATAACACAGGCTACCACCCTTAACCCCTGCCCCACAGCGAGCTAGGTAAGCTACATTTGGACTATAAGATGCACCCCCCATTTTCCTCCCAATTTTTTTGGGGGGGGTGCATCTTATAGTCCAAAGAATATGGTAAGTATACAAACTGAAGAATGAAGTACAGAACCTATCACTAAAATATCTAGAAAGACCAGGTAAACTGAAGAACAACAGAAAGATATTTAAAATGTATAGTAATAAAGTTAAACACCACCCACCAACCCATCCACCCAGGTCCAGAACTGAAAAGGAAGGTGCAAATCAGAGATGGTTTTGAAGTCATGACCTGGCCTTGCAACAGAGGAAGGGTAAAGATGGTTAGGTTTTTTTCTCTCCTTAACCCAGGGGTTTGGGGCTGGCATCCACATGAGACTGGGTACAAACCCTTGTACCCTATTAATGCCAGGAGTAGAACTGGGGCTTTGTGTAAAGCATGACTGGAAAGAGCCAAGCACTCCCTAAAAATGAACAAGGAATGAAGGGAGGAAGGGGGGAAGAGAGGGTGAGGGAGAGGAAGGAGAGGGAGGGAGGAAAAGGAGAGAGGCCCAGGTGGGTGAGGCTCAGTGGGTTGGAGTGTTGTTCTACCGAAGCGTTGTGGGTTCAGTTTCCAGTCAGGGCACATTCCTGGGTTGCCGATTCAGTTACCCTGGTCCTGGTGAGTATAGAAGGCAGCTAGTTGATGCTTCTGTCTCACATCAGTGTTTCTCTCTCTCCCTTCCTCTCTCTCTGAAATACAGTGAAAAAGAAAAAAGTCCTCCAGTGAGGATTAAAAAAAGAGAGAGAGAGAGAGAGAAAGATAGGGAGGGTGAGAAGAAGGAGAAACAACTACTAGCACAAGAAGTTTGTCTGCTCTGCCTAAGCTTAGGGTAGGGGAAAAAGTCGCCTAGGGCCATTACCTTATAAGAGTTTGAGGCTCTCATTTATGCCACCCATACAATCTGGGGCTGAAAAATTAACAACAACAAAAATAAGTCCAGAGCTGGGCACGTGGCAAAAGCAAATGCAAAACCATCACTAGGACACACCTACTGTCCCAGGCTAACAGAGATTCCTAAAGAAAATGCAGACTGCACTAGAGATGAATTTGCAATCAAAGTTTATAAAAAAGAGAGGTAATAATTCACTACGATTGCGAGTTGGTACATACAAATATATGAGATTATTTAACATTCTTAAAAAGAATATAAAATAAGTGGTTTATTTTATTTTTTTTTAAGTTTTTTTTTTTTTTTTTTTTTTTTAGAGAGGGGAAGGGAAGGAGAAAGAAGGAGAGAAACATCAATGTGTGGTTGCCTCTTGCATACCCCCTACTGAGGACCTGACCTGCAATCCATGCATATGCCCTGACTGGAAATTGAACCGGTGACCCTTTGGTTCACAGGCTGGCACTCAATTCACTGAGCCATGCCAGGCAGGGCAAAAATAAGTGTGTTTTAAATGACTAGAAACATAAGAAGAAATTTAAAACTATTAAAAAGAATGAGAAACCATAAAAACCCAGCAGATTTGTAAAACAAAAAAATAAAATAGAATTTTTAAAGTCATTGAGTCCTTTGCTTCTGTTGGTATGGACCCTCCTGTTAAAAAACAATTAGGTTGATTGCAGTTAGTAATTCTGTGGTGAAAACAGCTAATCCTCTATATAAAAGAGTTCTATCAGCCACAGCACATGGTACACTTTGGCAAAATAATTAAGTTATCTTAAGCCCTGGCCTGGTGGCTCAGTTTATTGGAGCATCGTCCCTATATGCCAAGTTTGCAGGTTTGATCCCTGGTTGGGACATGAACATGTGCCAGAGGCACCCAGTCAGGGCACAACTAAATGGAACAACAACAGAAATCTCAGTCTTAATCTCTCTCTCTTTCTTTTTCCCTTCCTATCTCTCTAAAAATTAATTTCAAAAATGTAAAGTCATCTTAAGATAGGTAGCCCTTATTCCCTTCAAGAAAAGCAAAGGACAGGAACATCAAAAGCTAATGTTAATCCTAAAAGAGAAACATCTGTACACAGGTAGAATGTCAGACACAACAAAATTTCATGATGTTGATTCATCTATTATATATGAGATGTAAAATCAATCTTTAGGAAGAGCTGCCGTTCCAGATCTTTAAGTCACCTAATGCTATGACAGCAATGTCATAAGATAGCTCGATCTATATTAAACCATCATAATGGCATTTTAGGTGAGTGGTCATCAGCTTCTGTTTCTGGCACAAACTGAATGAAATAGCAAATGCAGTTGTTTGAAACGCATTTCACAGATCCCGTTTCTGAGCAATCCCTGAAAGCTAAAGAAACTGGCTTATTCTGGAGACACTTAACTTCTCTTTTGGAAACAGTGAACTAGATTCAGGAAATACACAAAAATTGTCTATTTTTACTTGTGTGAATGCTGCAAAATCCTATAAAATGAAGCCTTTGGTGTCTAGAAAATTTCTGGAGTTTTCAAAGATGGCACAGAGCAGACAGGACAGAGCAGATGGCGTGAGTCTTCATCTTGGTTCACAGAACATCGTGCAATTTAAAACTTATGAGTTGTTTATTTCTGGAATTTTCCACTTAGTATTTTTGGACTGTAGTGGACCTTGAGTTTCACCACTGATAAGGGGGGACTACCGTACCGTTCATGTTTCTGAAGTCTAGTTTGTGTAAATAGATGTTGATAACACTTATTTTACCTAGAACTTGAAATTTGAATTTTAAAACTTTTTATTATAGAACAAAATTAAAAATACAAGTAGCAGAGTATTTTAAATGCCCATGTATCTCTCACTGTGTTTCAGCAGCTATTAGCATGTTATGATTTTTTTAAAAATAAAATTATATATAAAGTATAAAATGTAATGATTTGATACACATATACATAGTGAAGTTTACTAGATTATCATGGTTTCTTATATTCCCTAAATTATCTTCCTTTAGGTTTCTACAAGAAATATTTATTCTCTTATTTTTATGTGTATTTCCTCTTGTAAACTCATCATCGGGATGAGAAGAATTTGTTGAATTCAGTATTTTTGACTGTCCTGAGACTTAAATTGATAAATTGTTTTTGGTTTTTACTTTGTGTAGGTTACAGGAATTGACCGTTTGTTCAGAAGACAATGTTGATGTTCATGATATAGAATTGTTACAGTACATCAATGTGGATTGTGCAAAATTAAAACGACTCCTGAAGGGTGAGTTTAAATGGATGATGTATCTGAAATTAATCACTGTGGGTAAAAATCCAGTATTTTTTTCTTTGCTCCAAATTTTTATTTCTATTGTCTTCAATATCTTTTGATTTTTTTAAATTTTATTTTAATTGTTGTTCTTGTACAGTTTTCTGTCTTCTACTCCCATCCAAGCCCACCACCCCAGCCCTCCCAAAATCCAGTATTTTGAATGTACTAGTTGTATTGAACTAGAACATCAAAGAGGGTTTTATAATGCAAATGTCCCTATAAAGTGGACAGTAATACATATGGTTTAACAATTTTTGAAAACCATACAGTAAAGAAAATGAGTATCTTAAATCTTGGCAAGGGAGAGTTTTGTTTAACTACAACTTTTAGTGAAGAGGATATAAGGGTGCTGTTATTTGGTATTTTTAGAATTTCATCTTAAGGATAGCTATAGGTTTAGAAGTTACTGTTTAGCTTTTGTAATGCTAAAAGCAGATTGTTGAGCAGGATGACAAAGTTTAGAAGATGAAGGAACCAGAGATTGTGATCTTATGATGAGAAGAGGAATTGAGTCAGGAATCTCATTTCTAACATTGCTGTTTTCAGCTCTGTGATTTATTTACTGACTTTGCAGTATTACAAAGTCCCTAATGCTTTCAGTGCCTAGTTTTGCTTCCTTGCAGAACATGTCAGTAGTAGTCCCACATGGGGATATTACAATTCCTGATTTGTGATTTTAAATCTTTGGGAAGTGCTTTTCATGATTATGTTGATTGAAATAAACAATCAGAAAAAATTGACTTTTTGTGGTAAGTGGGGAAGTGTTGATAAAAAATCAAATATCAATGAGCATTATTCATGGATTCAGTGTTAATACCTAAATTCATTTCACAAAAAATTGTTTGTTTAGTTTTATGTAATATTGGATCCTGGCTAACTTAAATGTGAAATCCTGTGGTTCATAATTCTTTTTATTTTACTTTGTGTACTGATTAAAGAATTGTTAATAATGTTTTTAATGTCTGACCTAAAAGGAGATTTCATTATATTAACTTTGAAAACCTCTTCAGTTCTGTGGTATAATTTTCAAAATATGTTGTTTAGTTTTCTTTTTCTTTTAAAGATTTTATTTATTTATTTTTAGACAGAGGGGAGGGGAAGGGAAGGAGAGAGGCAGAGAACCATCAATGTGTGGTTACTTCTTGCACGCCCCCTACTGGGGACCTGGCCTGCAACTCAGGCATGTGCCCTGACTGAGAGGAAGATACAAATAACAAATTATTTGCAGGGCAGTGTGGCAAACTCAAACAGGGTGAGCATAAAGTGAGAGAATAAATATGTATTTGTTTGTGGATGAAAGCTACTAAGAGGAAAAGAACAAGATATGGAGTTGCAAGAGTAGGTCAGATTATATTAATAAAATGCAGTAATACATGTTGTATTTTCAGTATGTGCCACATATCACACTGTGTACTTTACATGCTTTTTCTCATCAGTCCTTGCAGTAATCCTGTGAAGCAGGTAGTAGTTTTATAATCCCCTATATAGATGAGGAAACTGAGGATTCGGTAACATTCCCAAGGCCATAGAGCTAGTGAGTGGCAGGGTAAAAATTCAAATCACATCTGCCCATCCCTAGAGCCAAAGGACTTAACTCCTACACTCTTATGCTTATGGCTTATGAGGCTTTAATTCAGTGGCCGTGGGAAGTGATGAAAAGGCATTAAGGTGGGATTAGTATTTTATTTTAGATACACAGTTTTGCTTGAAATTTATAGGATGGCTTGGTAGACATTTACTTGAAAATCTGGGACTTGGTTGGGTAGTAATGTAAGTAAAAAATGGTAGTGGAGGTCTGGATAGAATGGGGTAGTTTGGGGACCAATTTGATATAGTATTTAAGAAGTAGAATATATAGCATTTGTGTGTATTTTTTAAAGATTTTATTTATTTTTTAGAGAGGAGAAGTGAGGGAGAAAGAGAAGGAGAGAAACATCAATGTGGTTGCCCCTTGTGTGCCCCCTGCAGGGGGACCTGACCCACAGTCCAGGCATGTGCCCCAATTGGGAATCAAACTGGTGACCCTTTGGTTTGCAGGCTGGCGCTCAATCCACTGAGCCACACCAGCCAGTGTGAATATATAGCATTTGAGTAGAATATATCACATAGCATTTGGTAATTAATGTAGTTATATGAGGTAAAAGAGAAGTATCACCCATGTATTGCAGAGAAAACTGGTTAAAGCTAGAAAAGAAAGAAAGAGAAGAAGTTAGCCAGGAAAATGAAGAATTCAATTTTGGATTATTGAGTTTGAGCTATCAGTAGGATGTTCTGTCAGAAACTTGTAGAACCTGGAGTAATAAAACATATGTACATTGGAATTGAAAATAGGCTACTGTGTATAACACATTTAAGAAGTGAAAAAAGGTAAAATTGACAGCGTTGGCTGGTGTGGCTCAGTTGGTAGAAACATAGTCCCATAACCGTAGGGTTGCAGGTTCGATTCCTGTTCAGGGCACATACCTGGGTTCCGTGTTCAATTCCTGGTCTGGGTGTGCATATAGGAGGTAGCCGATTGACGCCTCTCTCTTGCATTGATGTTTCTGTCTCTCCTTCCCTCTCTAAAAACAATGAAAAAAATGTTCTCAGATGAGGGTACAAAAGTTTTTTTTTTAAAGGTAAAGTTGGTGAATATAGGAAGGCAAAAGGGCTCAGGAGCACTGCGAAGTGAAATGCCATTATTTGAAAATCAAATGAGAGCAAGAGCAAAGAATGTTGGAGGGATATGTTTTAAAACTGACTTGGAGAGCAAGTTATTCATTTGCAAATCTAGGGAAAAAAAAAACATTTACTTACCTTAAATAATTAGTATTGTGGGAAGGATTTGGATATAAAAGTATTTATTAGTGTTATTTATAATAGTGAAATGTTGGAAATATCTTAATGTACAACTGTTGGAAAATGTTTAACTAGTGACCTAAAACAGTGACTTAAATATTCTGAAAGACAGCAGAGCATACTGAAAAGACTATGGCTTTGAAGTCCAACGTCATTATTTATTAGATCTGTAATGTCAGAAACAGTTTGCTCCTGTGTAATATCTGAAAGCATTGAGATTTTGAAAGAATTAAATATATTAGGTTGAAAATACCTGGCATGTTGTAACTTTTAAGTAGTGGTTACTATTGTGTACAGAACCATCAAATATATGTAGGAAGAATTTTTAATGATATGGAAAAATTTAGGATATTATATGAATGAAAACAACAGATTTGATAATAGCCTATATGATCTCAGGTATGATAAATATATTTGTCTTCCATGTGCATAGGAAAATGGATGGAAGGAAATTTACCAAACTGTTGACTGTGGTTGTCTCCAAATGGTATAATCATGGATGACGTTTTAACTTCCCTTAAACTATTGTGTATTTTTTGAATTTTCTACAATGACCATGTGTTTCATGTTTTTTTAAAAGCAAGTTATTATTAAAAACAAAACAAAGAAAAAACAACCACAACAGCCTTTGCTGTTCAAGGCATATTTACTTTTTTTTAAATTAAAAAAAAAGCTTTAGGAATATCTGTACAAATACATTTACATTTAAATTGATTACACTGGTAGTTCAATGCAAATTATGTTTGAGTACTCTTAAGTTTCAGACATGGTCATATATACATACTGTTTGAAATTCTTTTTTTCCCCTGGATAGAGATCTTGGTAGTGAACCTATTGATGATCAATGTACCACAAGTTTGTCCCCAAAATCATGAAGATAATTATATTGCGTCATAATCTGTATTGTTCCAGACCCTCTGGGGTCTCTCAGGCTCTCTATGGCTTGCTGTGGTGATGCTGTGTCAGATGGGTAGAGTAGGAGACGAGCTGATGGCTACAGCACAAAGTCTGCCAACTCCTCCGTTACAGTGCGTTAAGGTTTTTTGGTTATTTTGAAGGCAGATGGCAAGGTCCTCCATTATTTCAGCAGCTGTGTCAGGCGTCCCTCCAGTTGGGATTGGATGATGAGTGATAGTTCCATACTGTTGGTAGAGGTCCGAAAAGTTTGGGACTCTATATATTTTAAAGATTTTATCACAGGAGCAAGTTTGTCCTGGCTGCAACTCTGTGTTTTGACAGTTCCCTTCTAGTTCAGAACGCAATATGTCTTGCATACCATAGCTCTTTAGTTCTGTATCTTTTTTGGGTATTTTTTTCTAGTATCTTTAAATTTACAGCCTGGAAGAGCACATAAACCAAGAAACTAAGAACAGTTCACTCATGACACGGATAGTGTCAGTATCTGAATTGGAGTTTTTTCGTGTTTAATAGGCTTTTCCTGTGCTGAGTCAAACTCACTTGTTTGCAGGGAATTAGGCAGCGTCATCACTGGCCGCTCTGCATCATGACCAGCCATGTTTACTTTTTGTTGTGTTTTGTTTTTAGTGAACAGAACCAGCGAGTTTTTGGTTTACATGAACTGTCTTTTGCTTTACATTGCTTACAAACAATACTGGAACAAAAGGGTTTTTTTTTTGTTTTGTTTTATTTTAGTAGTAGTAGCTTGAATTGCATTTGTTCTAACTGAGTTAATTTTAAAACTTTTTTCCCCCCAGAAACAGCATTTAAATTTAAAGCCCTAAAGAAGGTTGCACAGTTAGCAGTTATAAATAGCCTGGAAAAAGTAAGTCATAACCTCTTTGGTATGTATATTTTGTTTTTAGCTATAAATATTGCTATCTTTAGGATTTGAATCAAAAAGTCATGGCTTGAGTGATGATTTTACATTAATTTTTAGGAAGATGCATTGTAGTATTCCTTTGAAGGAAATTAGAAGTTTGTGATATAATTGGAGCTGTGTGACATTTTATTTACTATGGTAAGAAATTATCCTTGCTTTCATATAAAAAAACCATATGTTTTATTATTTTAGGCATTTTGGAACTGGGTAGAAAATTACCCAGATGAATTTACAAAGCTGTACCAGATTCCACAGACTGATATGGCTGGTAAGCATAAGATTGTTATTTTTTGTGCTTGTGTTTTGAACTCTTTCTTATGAGGTAAAAATCTGTCACTTTCCAAGTTATTTTTATTTATAAAGAGCTTTTACTTCTTATCAATTGATGCCAAATAGGGAATTTTTTGTGTCATATTTCTAAATTATTCTCAACCCTTTTCCTTTTTCTTGAGCAAATAGATAAAGACATTTGAAACGAAGCTCTAGTCTTTAACTAGAGTTGCGGATGGGATATTTGATGGCCCTGTATTGCCAAGAAGCACTTTATTGTGCTCTGAGGCTTTATTCTGTATTGAGGGAGATGTGTATAAAGTAGTATTAGCCTTACCTAGAACTCTCCAGATGCACCCGCAAGGCCAAGAACACAGATTCCTGAAGCTGTCCAGTCCTTGTTCCTTGGGTACATCCGACTTTGCATAAGACCCTTCACATTGAGACCAAACACCCATTTGGTCATTCCGAAATGCGGGTGTTTCTAGGATGGATCAAGATAGCTCTTCTGATATATAGACAATATAACATTGCCTGTCTGCCTACCTGAATGACTTTGTTTAAGTGAACTTCCAAGTGTATCTTCTAAAAATGTAGCCCTTGGATTTTTGGATAATGCCAGCTTTTAATTTGATGCCAGAGATTTTCTTCTCATCTAATACTATTTAATATTTATATTTTTCACATAGAGTGTGCAGAAAAACTATTTGACTTGGTGGATGGTTTTGCTGAAAGCACCAAACGTAAAGCGGCAGTTTGGCCACTACAGATCATTCTTCTCATCTTGTGTCCAGAAGTAATCCAGGACATATCCAAGGATGCGGTTGATGAAAATAACGTGAATAAGGTGAGGGGGGCAAAGTTATTTCCATATGTCCAGATGCGAAGACCTAAAATAACCATTTTAGGTCTCTATGTTTGCTGGCCTTAGCAGAAACACGCTTGTACATAAATTTATTTGGAGGGGAAGTAAATGATACCATACTCTAATTAAAGATTTAAAGTAATCCCTAGTTTCATTCTTTTATCAGAGAAGACTAAATAATACTTCTGTCGGTGTTAAGCATAGTTTCTTTTGTACTCACTGCGAGGGTAGCCCTTCTACACTTTTGTGGTGCGTTTGCACGCACTTAGGTATGTGTTCGCTCGGTGCTAATGAAATTGTCTAGTAACTCATTTTAGGTATTTTAGAAGCGTTTTTACAGCATTTTCTTAGGAAGGCAGAATACCACATATGTGATCAATAGTAAAATTGACACTAGAACAACAGGTAATTCTAAGGGGTACTATAATTCATAAAGAATAAGACCTAGGTATTAATCTTACTGTTTTATTTGAATTTCTCTATGCAGTTTGTTTTGCTAATACATTTTTTTTTTTCTTTTTGCCGCTTTGGGAGAAATACTCTTAGCTGACTGAACGCGGAATGGGCTCCTGCATGATTTGCCATATTTGATGTTCAGAATGAGCTGAATGATTCAGTGCTTTATAGACGTGTTGGTTAGAGAATTTGGGCATTGATGGTTAAATCAGTGAAGCATGTAGTCCTGGGAGAGTCTGTGATGCTGTGGCACTCCACTTAGGTCTGCATCCCAACTTCGCATTCCAACTTTTCCACCTTGAGGACACCGTTTTTCTTGTTACATTGTTTCAGAACCCTTCAAAATAGTAATTTTTTTGTACACTGGGAAAATAGACCTAGATAAAAAGCTAATATATACTCAGTAGTACTTAAGTGAAATTATATTTCAATAATTACAATTATGTCTTTCCAAATGTTTATTGGCCATTTGTATATCTTCTGTAAATTGTTCGTTTCCCATTGAATTGTTTGTCTACTGTTGACTTGTAGGGTGTGTGTACACTTTTTGTTTGGTTTCTTTTTGTAAACTTCATGGGTTTTTGTTTTTGCTGTTTAGATACTTAAAATGTGTATGTAGTCAACTCAGTCTTGTATGTATGTATGTGTTTGTTTATTTTTTGATCACCTTGCTTTTTTGGTCAGATTTCTCCCAAGAGTTTATTTATTCATTTTATTGAGATACAATTTATATGCCATGAAATTCACCCTTTTAAATTGTGTAGGTCAGTGGTTTTTAGTATATTGCCAAATTGTGCAACCATCACCATATCCAATTCCAGTACATTTTCATCATCCCTAAAAGAAACCTCATACCCATTAGGAGTAACTCTTTATTCCCATTTCACCACAGCCTCTGGAAACCATGAATCTACTTTCTGTCTCTATGGATTTGCCTGTTCTGGACATTTTACGTAAATGGAATCCTCTAACATGTGACCTTTGTGTCTGAAACTTCCCAAGGTTTTTCCAATAAGCTTACATATTTTTCTCTAGCACTTTTCTAGATTATTAAATTGAGATTTTTAAATCTTTCTTGATTTTAAACAGTATTTTTTATGTACCTCACTCTTTTCTAGTCAGATTCCTTATGAGCTAATAACTACTGTTAATGGTTGATAGTATCCTTCCATTCATTTCTACTTGTTATACAAACATTCATATCAAAATATACATATGTATGGTGGTGGTTGATCTCTTTCTATACCTTCTATTCTCTATTTCGTTTATCATTGTTCTTAAACTTTATTATTTCCTTCCTTCTGCTAGCTTTGGGTTTTGTTTGCTTTTTTCCTAGTTCTTTAAGGTATACAGTTAAATTATTGATTTGAGAGCGTTCTTTTTTAATGTGAAAGTTTGCAAGTATAAATTCTTAGCACTGCTTTCACTGTATCATAAGTTTTATAATATGTTGTGTTTTCACTTTGATTTGTCTCAAGCTATTTTCTAATTTCTTTTGTGATTTTTTTCCTTTAACCTGTGGTGTTTAAATTTTACTTATTTGTGAATTTTCTAGCTTCCTTCTGGTGTTGGGATTTCTAGTTTCATTTCATTGTGACTAGAAAATGTATTTTGTATGAAATCAATCTTGCAAAATTTGTTAAGATTTGTTTTGTTGCCTAACATATGGTCTATCCTGCATATTGATCCATGTGCACTTGAGAAGAATGTGTATTCTCTTGTTGTTTTGTGAGTTGAGCTTTTGTCATGTTATATTGGAGAATACATGTAAGTGGAGATGTGAGGTTTTCATTTAGGAGAAAAGCCAAAGGGAGAAATTTGTAAGTGCAGAGAGGGTTTGAAATCACAAGAAAGGTAACTTTTTGTGAGGAACAGAATTTTGAGCAACAGAACCACCTTAGGTACAATCTTAGACTGAAGGTTGAATATAGCCTGGAGTTTTAGATAAGGATGGACGGTTTGACATAGACCATAACCAAGATACTGTAATATTTATTTATTTTTGATACACTAATATTTAGAAATTAAAGATAATGTAAAAAATATGGTCAGCTGAATTCAGGGTTAAGAAGTCAACCACCTTGTTTGGGTGGGAAGGATTGCTTTTTTGTGTTTCTTTAATAATTCAACAACAAACATGTACAGATTCTGTTCTTTTTGGACTTGAGAAATATTTAAAAGACAACTACTTCAATTGAGAAATTAAAACCCATGGATATCAATTATGAATTTTTTTTTTTTTTGCATTTTTCCCATTACCTTTCATCCCTCCACACCCTCCTCACCGCCACAGCCCTGCCCCCACAGTCACCACACTGTCATCCCTGACTGGGTATTTTTAGAGGCTGATCATTTGCTACTTTGTTAGATAAATCAGAAGTCTGAGAACCTTCATATATTATCTTTTTGCTATATTTGAATTCTGTAGAAGTTGTTTCTGGACAGTCTACGAAAAGCACTTGCTGGCCATGGAGGAAGCAGGCAGCTGACCGAGAGTGCTGCAATCGCCTGCGTCAAACTGTGTAAAGCAAGCACCTACATCAATTGGGAAGATAACTCCGTCATTTTCCTGCTAGTTCAGTCCATGGTGGTGGATCTTAGGGTAACATGCTTATTTATTTCTTTACTGTGAACTTTTAAAAAATTAAATGAGAAATAAACTTCAAGTGTAAGTATTAAACTAAATCATTGTTGAAGATCATTGCTAATACTAAAGTTCTGAGTCTTCCTTGATAATGCATTCATAGAACCTGCTCTTGTTGTTACTGTGTTCCTCAGGCTAAATAAAGTGGTGTGGAATATGAAGAAAATACATAATTAACCCGTTTTCTTAAGCCAACATAAATATTCAGACTTGGTTTTAAAACAATGTATAAACTAGGACCTGGAAGGCATTATACACGGAATAGTAAGAAGTTTATCAGACTGATGGGCCA
Source organism: Anoura caudifer (assembly GCA_004027475.1). Taxonomy (NCBI): domain Eukaryota; kingdom Metazoa; phylum Chordata; class Mammalia; order Chiroptera; family Phyllostomidae; genus Anoura; species Anoura caudifer. The sequence goes on from PVKU01009174.1 coordinate 43,044, forward strand.
CAATGTTAGCGCTTTGTGCTGTTTCTGGCAACTGAATGTTGCTGCCATGTGTGTGGACGATGTGTTGATATTAAATGCTAGTAAAGGAAATGCTGCACGGCTGCTTATAGGCTTCTTCTCCTTTGGGATTTTCATAGAACCTGCTTTTTAATCCAAGTAAACCATTCTCGAGGGGCAGTCAGCCTGCAGATGTGGATCTAATGATTGACTGCCTCGTTTCTTGCTTTCGTATAAGCCCTCACAACAACCAACACTTTAAGGTGAGAACATTGGTTTTTATCCAGTTATATTTACTGATGCTGTTGACCCTTTAGAAATGTGAAAAGATTAGAAAGATGAATAGGTTACACTTGTATTGATATTGCTCAATAATATATATTAGTGTTAATTTCAAGACCTTAAAAATTTATTCTGTTTTTAAAAACATTCTTTTTGTTTTTCCTTTTGTCCTTATTTGTGTTACTGAATATTTTTCTCACAGAAATAATCTATTTTCTTCTTTCATTTGTAGATTTGCCTGGCTCAGAATTCCCCATCTACATTTCACTACGTGCTGGTAAATTCACTCCATCGAATCATCACCAATGTAAGTCCAAAAGGTATTGCTAAATTACTTAATTTTTTTCTTTTTAAAAAAATTTCTTTTTAAGAAAGATGTCCTTCATGTACAGAAGATTCTGGTTTTAGATGTATGATATAGAAAGATTTCTCACAGGTGGTTATTCATATCTAGTAACTTATATACAGTTGTATTCTTCATATTCAATCTTGTCTTGAGGGCCGTTAATGACAAAGGTGGAGTTAGTAGGATCCTTTGGCACAATTAAACCTTTTAAACCATTTTATTTGGATCCAAAGTCCTTTAAGTCAGTGACACTGAAAATATAACGTAACATTTCACCCAAAGCTTGTCACATATTATTTTAATACTCTTAGCTTTTCCCCAGCATTTGGTATGTTCTGGTTTGTCACCTTACCATTTAAGTTAAAAGTGGTAGTTATGTTGTGACCCAGTATGGCACATTTAAATAATGGCAAGACTGTACTTGATTGTACTTTTTAGTCTTCCTTAAACAAATGAAATATTAACACACTTAAATAGAGGTGTTCACATGTTACAAAACCATATCAGACAAAATAAGCAAACTCATTAAAAGGTATTTAATGAAACCTTCAACTCTGATAAGAGTACATTCAATAGAAAGATAGCAAAACCTTATCAGATTTGGACCATTGATTTAAAAATTCCAGAAGTCATATTTTGAAGGTTCTTAAGTGTTATTTACCATAGCTCCATTTTTATCCATTGATAGATATTCACACTTACATAAATTGGTTAACTTTTTCCCATTTTCCTCCCCTAAAAAGGACTTTAATCATTAATGACTTAGGTATATTTGTCCTCTTTATCATCAAATCCACTTTTAGAGTGTGTCTCCGGTGGGTTAAAATTAACTTCCCCATCTTCATTTGCCTTGGGTGTGTTGAATTAAAGAAAAGTTTGCCCATATTTTCTTTCACCCATTTCTGCAGGAGGCAAATAACTATTAATAAAGTTATTTAATTTTTTTCAGTGGGGTGATAGTAGCATTCTGGGTAGGGTAATTTTTTGTGGTACAGGACTGCTTTGTGTGTTGCAGGATGTTAAGCATCCCTGGTCCATATTTTATTAAAATGCCATTTGTGCCCCTTCCCTTTCCCCACCCCCAAACATTATTAACAACTAAACTTGCCTGAGGGAATGGTGCCTCCCTCAGTTGAGTATCAGTGAGTTAAATTATAGGTAGATGTAACAGTAAATACAGTTTGTTCCAAATGGGAAAGTTTAATGAATCTGATTGCAGATAAGGTATGTTTTTATTAAAAACTTAAAATTTGTACTTTTACCAGTGTAATGAGATGGTACATTGTACCTTCAAGGTTTACTTTCAAGTCTGTTTAAAAAAAAAAAAAAAGGTGATATCCCCTATCAAGCTTATGTGTAATTCAGAAATAAAGATTATTGCTTTTTTCCCTTTGGTTTATTGGAGTGGGTGGCTTCACATAAATGCTTAAAACTTGTGTTTAATAAACCCAAGTATATACTTTTTTGATACTTTGTGGCTAGTTACTTTAATTGTAAAATATTTTTGTCTGCAATTGAATATATAGAGCACTTTCAAGCATGGACTCGGTACTGCTGTAAGTGGCTGAGCTGCTCCTCTGTGGGTGCGAAGCATGCCTGGAGGGGCACTTCATGCATGCCTCAGTGTCCGTGGTGAAGCGGCTGTGCATCCTCCTGTACTCTGACGAGTACTGCATGTGTGAAGGTGGCGTGTGTCTGTATCAGAAGTCACATCAATGTGAATTCTATTTTTATAAAAAAGTCTATATTAATTAAGTTTTAAAATAGCAACTATCAGTAACCTTTCGATGAATAGCTTGAAAAGGAGTATAAATTTGAGTCTGTAAAGTATCTTTTAAAGCTATATACTTTTGATAATGATACTTTATAATTATAGACTTTGGTATATTATTTTTGCTGGGGTCCCCCCCTTTGGTTTGAGACTAATGGATACTGAATCTAAAGTACTTTCTGAGTGAAAAGACTGTTTATAAAGTAAGTAGGTAAATTCATAGAATTATTATAGAATCTCACTGAAGACAGGTATTAGGAAAATATTTTGTCTTGAAATCACATGAAATTTTCTTGGACATTTGGACTTGTAATCTTAAATTCATTCGTAGTGTAAGATTTCATTTTGAATGATTCTTGGTTCAATACACCTTGTAAGTTTCTTCTTCCATGGTTCTTTAGCCAGCTCATAGATATTTTTAAAAGTTACCAAATTCTCAAAACTTTTACTGCTGTGTTTTTGAGAGTTTATTTAGAAGTAGTAATGGTATTTGCAGTTTTGTTTTTGCTTTTGTGAAACATACCCATACTCGGTTCATAAGTACAGTGTTTAGCTCTAAAACATTCCACTATTTCTTTTAAAGAAATCTGAAAATCTACTCACTATTTGAGTGTTATTATAATATAAGATTTCATGAGTTTCTAAAATGGTCCTCATGGTACTATTACCTTTGTTACTATGGCATGTCATAAGAGATACATTGTACTTGCAAGACCTAAGTTAAGTTCTTACTCTTTATAAGATTTTGTTAGGCTAAATTAGATATGTTGTTATAATTGGGAAATTAAAGAAATAATATACACATATATGAACAAATTTATCTTAGTCATCAGCAGAACATGGTGTGGCTGGTTGCAGTACTTAGTACTCCGTTTTTTCCTTATGACAGTTTAATGTGGTTTACTACGGATAGTTGACAAATTGAGATGAGATGGTCTCTTCCTAGTGAGAGGTTTTGGTTGAAGAAATTATTTCCAAGGCATTTGAAAATTTATTTAAATGATCTCTTAAAGAATTGCCACATAGTTTGATCATACTGTAAAAATATTGCATTTGATGGGAGTAAAAGACAGAAAACTGTACAAGAACAACAATTAAAATAAAATTTAAAAAATATTGCCATTTGCTTGGCAATAAACTTTGTGTTTTCAAGGAAAAAAGAATGTCTACTTTGACTTGTTTCAGAAAGGACACATTTAGTAACTGCTCAGAACACAAATTTTGACTATGTGGTGTCTAGTTTTTAGTACCTATTTTATTTAAAAGTGTATCTTTAACTTTTACTTTAAAATGAATGAATTTATAAATTATGAAAATTAGCCATCATGAAAATCACCAAATTTTAAGTTAAAATTCAGTTGTTTTATAGGGTATGCCTGATAGTGTGATCTGGAAACAGCCCAAATGCCTGTCAGTAATTGAGTAGATAAAAAAGCTGTGGTAATTTAGACAGTGGAATACTAGTTGGTCATAAAAAAGGAAAAATTGCTTTTGCAGCAGCATGGATGGATCTGGAGAATATTATGCTAAGTGAAATAAGCCAGTCAGAGAAAGACAAATACTATATGATCTCACTTATATGTGGCATCTAATAAAATAATTTAACAAACAAAAATAGAAATCGAAGCGTAGATACGTAGAGTAGACTGACAGTTGTCAGAGGTATGGTGTTTGAGGGGCTGGGTGACAAGAGGTGAAGGGATTTCTATATATAAAACACATGGACACAGACACAGTGTGGTGATAGCCGGAGGGAAAGAGGGATGAGGGGAGGTAGAAGAGGGCAAAGTGAGGAAAATGGGGATGGAAAGAGACTTTACTTTGAGCAATGGATACATGATGCAGTGCGCAGATGATGTTTTGTTGAGTTGTACACTTGAAACCTGTATGGTTTTGTTAAAAGTGTCACCCCAATAAACTAAATTTTAACAAAAGACAATAATTTTAATAGGATGTTATATGGGATGCATATCTCTTTAATCAATTTTTGGGGGACCACCAAAAAACCAGAATTATCTTCTGAATGGTGGGCCTCTGGTGGTACAGGCTCCCCTTGCTAGGTCAGTGTTCTAGGAATCCATCTGTATCTGTACCAGCTGGTGGTGGTGTGAGAGGCTGCATTCAACTTCATTGAAATTTTTTATACCCATTTTGTGATGGGTGATTTATGAGCACAGCTGCCCACACCAAACTGTTGAGTGTTCAGCAGTTTTTGACCAAAAAATGGCATGACCCCCCTGCTCCACCCTTCTTGTTTGCCCCATCTTGCCCCAAGAGACCTATTTTTGTTTCCTTGGATGAAAAAAGTCCCCAAAGGGAAATCTTTTGCTGATGTGGAAGAAGTGAAACAAAAATGGCAGAAGCACTAAAAGGCATCAAAATTGACAAGTTCAAAAACTGTTTTGAGCAGTGGAAAAAAATGTCTCCATAGGTGCATTGTATCCAGTGGAGAGTACAGTACTTCAAAGGTGACTGAAGTTTAAACATGTAAGAATAAATGCACAATTTTTATAAATAAATTCCATTTTTTGCCCCCACCCACCTTCATATTATGGGGTCAGTAGAGTAAGGAGGACCCTTTATCTCAATGCATTTTTGTTATTATTCAGCTTTTTTTAATTTTAAGTTGATTTAATACAAGTTGTATTCTTAGTAAATGTATGGAAATCATGCTGTATTGATTGTTTGGGCAAGCCAGATGACCGGATTGACCCAGGTTTAGAGAATTCATTATATAACCAAACTAAAACTTAATCATTTGTTTAGGAATTAGCTTAATAAACTAAGAGTTGAGGGAAAAGCAGTAACAATCATATTATCCCCCCCAAATTATTTCTTCCCTTACAGCTTTAGTGTCCCTTCCTCACTGTAGTTTAGTATTCAAATTATGTATTATAAATTGGTTGTATAATTTATTGTCTAGTAAATAGGTTTTTAAATCAAAGTTTTGAGTTAAAGTAATGCAACTTGGTAGTACTGAAAATATTCTGAGAATTATGGATAGAGAAATTAAATGTTGAGAATTTAACTAGCTTAGTTTTGAATAAGAAGGAACCTGTGAGTAGGATGTAAAGCTATTAAATTGGTCTTACCTACTAATTCAGTTATTCTTTCAGGTGTTTTCTATAGCACAAATACTATAAATTTGAAGTCTCTGTATATTTTTAAAGATTTTATTTATTTATTTTTAGAGAGGGGGAGAGGAGAAAGAGAGAGAGAGAGGAACATCAATGTGTGGTTGCCTCTTGCACGCCTCCTACTGGGGACCTGGCCTGCAACCCAGGCATGTGCCCTGACTGGGAATTGAACTGTGACCCTTTGGTCCTCAGGCCAGCACTCAGTCCACTGAGCCACACCAACCAGAGCTGAAGTCTATATTTTAAGTCATCCCATTCCTTGCATATTCTCCATATGTAGTAAAAATTCATCCATTTTTGTATTAATTATAAACTTTATAGTTTTAGTTGCTTTTTATAATTGTTGTTTTTCACAATATAGTAATTAATTAATTTAAACATAAAAGTTAAAGAGACACTTTCAGCACTGACTGGTACGGCACAGTGGGTTGGGTATCATCACACAGACTGAAACATCTCCTGTTCAATTCTGTGTCCGGGCACATGCTTGGGTTGCAGGCCAGGTCCCCTGTTTGGATTGTGAAGAAGGCAATAAATCAGTGTTTCTCCTGCACATCAGTGTTTTTCTACCGCTCTTTCAGCCTCCCATCCCCTCTCTCTAAAACGTAAATAAATAAAATCTTTTTAAAAAAAAATACACATTCAAATAAAATAGGCATTAAAAACTAGAATCAAAACTAAACTGGTTAAACCAAAATATAAAAATGTTTTCATAAAGTAATTATCTTTTAAAAATATTTAGCTATGATCAGTTTGTCTTTGTGGTACTCATTAGTCTTTTCATGCATTGTACCATTATTGCATTATCAGTTCAAGATTATAGGTTTACTAATAGCTTTATCTCATTTACTAATTTGATGTTGTAATTATCATTGTTTGTAGGCATATAAGTGATTGTTTACCACATGTTCCTTCAACATTGTGTTGAACCACTAATCTCTTTTAAAGCTTTAATAATCATATTCTTTACCTGTAAATATGTAATATATATGCACATGTTTCTGAAATGTGTAAAACATTAAACGAATAAGTGACAATTGGCTATTGAATTAACTCTCTAAAGACTCTGCTTTTCTAATTTTCTAATTTACTAACTTATCAGTGAGAAGAGACACTATATGATCATGCTCATGAAGCAGATGATTTGTCTCTTATTTATCATTATATTTTAAAATGGATGTATGGTTCGAATTAAAGATATCATTTTGCAGACATTGGAAATCATGGTGTGTGTTTGCATGATCTTAGAAAGTTTCTCACGAAAGGATAAAACAAACTACAGTAGCAACCAGAGCATATAATTTATGCAAGTTTGTACTTTTCCTTTCTTATGGTCTCTGTTTTTGTCCAGTCTGCTCTAGATTGGTGGCCTAAGATTGATGCTGTGTATTGTCACTCAGTTGAACTTCGGAATATGTTTGGTGAAACACTTCATAAAGCAGTGCAGGGCTGCGGAGCACACCCAGCAATACGAATGGCACCGGTAAGATTGAACATGCATTTTTAATCCCACCTTCTTCCTCTTGCTTTTTCGATGTCTTTCTCCTGTCCCTGCTGTTTTGATTATTTTAGAAAATCAAATGTGTCCTTCCTTTTTTGTAAGTACTGTGGTACGTTGTATACTGCACTATTGTTTTCAACAGTTTCAGTGAGTTGAACTTATTTTTCTTAGAGAAATTTTCTCACAAAATGCTGTTAAATCTTAATGTCACTTTTTTAAATAGTTTTTTTCCTTTATGAATTAAAATATTTTGATTAGCTCCTCATCTTTTGAGGATAGGTAGGGGAAGCTGACTTCTGGTTTAGAGTGAATGTTCTTACTGATGCAGTTTACTTTTGGATGCTATTACACATACAAAATTAGAAATAAAATTAAAAATTTTTATTTTAAATAAAATAATTCAGCAAACATGCTCTGTGCTCTTAAAAATGATAGGTACTTTGATATTGAAGTTTGTGTTTAAACTTAATAAAAACAGACTTTCAGATTAGGTATTCTAACACATTAGTACTCTTTATGGAATTTTAAAACGCATGGGGGTCCCATTTAAACAGGTAATTATAGAATTGTAGAAGTCATATATTGCTATTTATGTATAGCAAGAGTATTATACATAGTAACTCTTGACATTGTTTGGTGGTGCTTTGTCTTCTGCTTCTTTCTATTCTTATTGGCTGCTGTTGCTCACATGATCAGATGCCAACCAGTCACTGTTTTGCATGGCGGTGGGCTTCTGTGGCTGTAAATATGACCCATTGTAACTATCTCAGAAAAGTCCTTGCTTTGTTTGACTTTTCTGTGCTTAGTTGCCATCTAGTCACATCATGTCATTTCAAATGAAAACCTAGCGTGTTTTTACCTATTGGTTTTATCCTGTAAATTAGCCACTTAACACGTAGAAGATAATTTAAACAGCTTCTTCCCTGGCATGCTTTTCTTTTTCCAAGTTCCCTTACTCAATAAATATTTTGGTTTTATGCCGTGGTAGTTCACTCTTACCCAGTTGTCAGTAGTTGTGGCAGAGGATTATTCACCTTCAGGGGCACCCAACCTTTTGGCATGTCCAGGCCACACTGGAAGAAGAGTTGTCTTGACCCACACATTACATACACAAACACTAACAAAAACTGATGAGCAGAAAAATAGGTTTTAAGTAAATTTACAGTTTTGTGTTGGGCTACATTCATAGCCATCCTGGGCTACATATGGCCTGCAGGTTGGACACCCCTGCTGGGTGTTCAGATAAGAGAAGTTAGCTGTGCCATATGTTTTGGGATTATTTAGCCTAAAAAATTATCCCCAAAAGAGCAAAACGATGTTTTATTTATTTTTTAAGATATATTTTACTGATTATACTATTGTAGTTGTCTCAGTTTTTCCATCTTTGCCCTCCTCCACCAAGTACCCTGTTCCCTCCAGCAGTCTCCCCACTTAGTTCATGTCCATGGGTTGTACACATAAATTCTTTGGCTTCTCCATTTATTTGTACCTACCAATTATACTTCTTAACCCCTGCACCTTTCCCCCCATTCTCCCCCTTCCCTCTCCCAGATGATAACCCTCCAAATGATCTGCATATATGTGATTCTATTCCTGTTCTGGTTGTTTGCTTAGTTTGTTTTTTTAGATTCAGTTGTTGATCATTGTGAGTGTATTGTCATTTTAGTGTCCATAGTTTTGATCTTCCTTTTTTCTTAAATAAGTCTATTTAACATTTCATATAATAAGGGCTTGGTGATGAGGAACTCCTTTAGCTTTACCTTATCTGAGAAGCACTTTATCTGCCCTTCCATTCTAAATGATAGCTTTGCTAGATACAGTAATCTTGGATATAGGTCCTTGCTTTTCATCACTTTGAATACTTTTTGCCGGTCCCTTTTTGCCTGCAAGGTTTCTTTTGAGAAATCAGCACATAGTCTTACGGGAACTCCCTTGTAGGTAACTCTCTGCTTTTCTCTGGCTGCTTTTAAGATTTTCTCTTTATTTTTAGCCTTTGATGTTTTAATTATGATGTGTCTTGGTGTGGTCCTCTTTGTGCCCAACTTGTTTGGCACTCTCTGTCCTTCCCGCACTTGTATGTCTATTTCCTTTGACAAATTAGGGAAGTTTTCTTTTCAGTTTTTTCAAATTTTCAATTTCTTGTTCTTCCTCTTCTCCTTCTGGCATCCCTATGATTCAGATATTCGTATGTTTGGAGATGTCCCAGAGGGTTCTTATACTATCCTTGTTTTTTGAATTCCTTTTCTCCTTGCTGTTCTGATTGAATGTTTATTTCTGCTTTACATTCTAAATCGTTGCTCTGAATCTTGGCTTCCTCCCCTCCACTGATGGTTCCCTGCAGATTTTTCTTTGTTTTACTTAGTGTAAACTTCATTTCTTCCTTTACGATATTGCCATACTCAGTGATTTCCTTGAGCATCCTGCTCACCAGCATTTTGAACTCTGCATCTGATTGGTTGGTTATGTCCATTTCATTTAGTTCTTTTTCTGGGGTTTTGTTCTGTTCTTTTATTTGGGCCATATTTCTTTGTCTCCTCAATTTGGCAGCCTCCTTGTATTTGTTTCTGTGATTAGGTAGAGCTGCTTTGACTCCCTGCCTTAGTAGCATGGCCTGTTGTAGAAAAGGCACCTGTAAATTGTGTGGGGCGGAGCCTTAAGTAATTGCTAGAGCAGGGCAACCTGCTTCACCGCTTTGTGGCTCTGTGTGGAGGAGGATTCAGAGAGGGGACAATGCCGTGCTGCCTGGCTTCTGGAGGTTTGCCTGGCACTTGCCCCATTTCCTTCACCCACCTCCCATGTATAACTGGCACCCTTCCAGCTATTGACCTAGTGTGAATCCCAGAGTGGGTGGGTTTGAGTACCTTCTAAGTTCGTGCTTGCTCTTAAAATGGAGTCTTCTGAACATCTGGCAGTTTCTTCTGCTGCTCCAACCCCCACTGGTTGTTAACAGCTGGAAGTTATGGGGATTTATCTTCCTGGTACTGGAAACCTAGGCTGTGTGGTCTGGCCTGGGGCTGGGATTGCTGGCTCCCAGGGTATCCCTCCTGATTTTCAGCCACCATATTTGAATATGGCAATGTCCCACATTCCGCTACCACCAACACCATCTCTCTATAGCCACTTTGTCTCTGCGCCTCTCCACCCATCTCTGCAACTCCACCCCTCCTACCTGTCTGGACGAATGTGGCTTCTTTAAATCCTTGGTTGTCAGACTTCCATATAGCTCAGTTTCCTGACAGTTCTGGGTGTTGCTTGTTTTGAGACTGAGCTGTAATTCTTTCTGTGGTTGCGCCAGGAGACGAAGTGTGTCTGCCTGCATCTGCATCTTGATCAGAAGTCCCCTGATGTTTTATTAAATAAAATGCAAAGTAATTTTAGTTGACTTTTTGTAATGCCAAGTACTTAATTTTTTAAGAAATTGATATTTCAATCCAAGTATAAGGTAAACATTATAGATATAAGGTAGATAGTATCTGATCCATAGTAGGCGTAGGCATTTAGTACATTTTTGTTAAATGAGTGAATGAATTTCTTATTTGACCTGCTTTCAGAACCTTTCTCCATTTGGTTTTCTTCTCTTCTGAAAATAATTCAACCTAATACTTTTTTTCCAATAAAAGTGGCATATTAAGATCTGATTTTATTGTTCCAGATGTAGTGTAATGATTGGTTAAATCTGTTAACCTGCTGTATTTCATACCATATTTCTACTAAACAGTCTAAAATTGCATTATCATCTTAGATTGAACTTTCAGTCATTTAAACTCTTCAGCCATTTTCATATGAATATTGAGCCATAACATCTCTGTTTTGTACCTTTGTAGTATTTTAAAAATTAAAAATATTTGTCCTAGCACTCATCAATTACTGTTTTAAAATTAATAGCCTGTCGATAGTCAATATATGAGTTTTCACAAATATGTATAATTTCTGCATATTTTGCTTCTTAAGATACTGGCTGAGCATATGCTTTTTTTAAAAAAAGATTTTATTTATGAATTTTAAGAGAGGGGGGAAAGAAGAAAGAAAGAGAGGGAGAAACATCTGTCAGTTGTCCTAACCAGGTCTCGAACAAGCAGATTTTGGTTCATAGGCTGGTGCTTGATCCACTGAGCCACACCAGTTGAAGCAACAAATCTCCTCACATGCCTGTAATTTAGTCATATAAGTTAACAAATGGTTTGCATTTTTTTTAAACCCTCACCCAAGGATATAGCCTGCTGATTCCAGAGAAAGAGGAAGGGTAGGGGTGGCAGGAAGAGAGGGAGAGAGAGAGAGAGAAACAACTGTCTCTCATGTGTGCCCCAGCTGGGGACTGAACACACAACCTAGGTGTGTGCCCTGACTGGGAATAGAAACTGTGACCTTTCAGCTTATGGGTCAGCATTCCAACCAACTGAGCCACACTGTCCAGGCCTGGTTTGGCTTCTTAATAGGTGTTCAAATACTCTGATTTATGATTTTTTTCCCCTGGCCATGACAGAGTCTCTTCTTTGGTCAAAGCACATATACCAACTTGGATTCCTACTAGTACAATATCTGCAATATGGAAGATCAATTAAAAAGTTAATGAATGGCCCTGGCTGGTGCTGCTCAGTGGATTGAGTGCTGGCCTGAGAACCAAAAGGTCACAATTTCAATTCTCAGTCAGGGCACATGCCTGGGTTGCAGGCCAGGTCCCCAGTTGGGGGCATGTGAGAAGCAACTGATGGATGTATCTCTCACACATCGATGTTTCTCTCCCTCTCTTTCTCCCTCCTTCCCTTTTCTCTAAAAAATAAGTAAGTAAAATCTAAAAAAAAAAACTTAAAAAAATTAATGAATGGGTTAGTTTTTTATATATTTCTAGCTAAGAAATGTATTTCTTTATTAGCAAGTTGTTCCTTGCTTTATAACCCACTAATGGTCATTAATTAAAAGGTGTTTGCATTGAAAAATTTATTTGCATTTTTCAAGTCTTATATCTCGTATTAGGCAGTCATGGTGGAGCAAAATTTATATGCTGATACCTGAGATTAAGAGATGAGATAATTAAATTATTATTTACTTTTTGTAAAGGATTACTAATTAGGAGATAATTCTTTTTTTAATATATAATCTTTATTATATATTTCCCCATTACCATTTAGGCCCCTTAACCCCCTTATAGTCTCCTTATATCTGTTCATTGTTTTCTGACCTGCATGCCTGTGCAGTGGCTGCATCAGGGAAGGGCAGTTATACTGAGTTACTTACATCTTAGTAAATAAATTTGTTCAGTGAAACTTTCATCTTGATCTAAGGTGTTACCTCAACTTAGAAAGAAAAAAAATAAAATTTTAACAGGAAAAAACAGTAGAAATAGAATTCATTAAATACATTTGGTGTAAGACATTTGTGGTCAGATTATAAATACAAAAACTGTATTTGTAAGTTTGCTGTTTTTTTTGTATAGAGACATTCTTGAACATTAATGTGTACTTTTCCTCTCCTGTGAAGACCAAAAACCTTGAGTGTTCTTGGGCATAATAATAAATATAGTGCTCACACTTAAACACTGAGAACAGTGGCTCTGCGTTACAGATTTGCATCTCCGCTTTTTACCTTTGGAAGAGAGGCTATTTACTGGGACATTTTTATCATATGTACATAGCTGCTGCATATTCCATCTATTTGTAGATGTACTCACATAAAGGCATACATGTCAAAACATATTTTTTGACCTTTCAAAGGAAAAGGAGATGTATTTGCTAAGAATAGAGAGAAAGATGGTATTGGATCTGGAATGTAATTGCTGGATTTTTTAGTTGAAGAACATCTATAATTATAGTGCCAGCACAGGATCCAGCATAGTATCTCTGCAATTTAAACATATTTTCCATGAATTAATCTTTCTCAAAGAGTTCTTTCTCTGTTTTACCATTGTTCTTCAGGCAAAATACATATATTCTGTAGCTTGAGGGAAATGGAATGCCATGCAAGGAAAAAGCAAACTTACAATTAAACTATTAAATACAGAGGTTGCCTGTACAGCATATCTCATCAATTCTAAGAAGCACTTTTAGTTTTTAACATCTCTGAAACTGAGAATGCAACTTACTTGTCTGGTGTCTGACAGTTGACAGTGGTTGTTCATTCTTTGTCTGTGCAGTGATGATGCATCTTACAGTTGATAATGTCACAGATTCTATAAGTGTTGCTGTTTGCCTGTGAAGGATGAATGTTAAATGTGTTGCTTAATGTATTTGGAGAGCTATAGACTAAATATTTTTATAATGTCAATGTTTTTACATTTTGGCAATTGTCTGCATAGGAGTCGATGTTTTAATATATTGTAATGTATTTTTCTCTTAAATATTTTAATATTTGAAGTATTTTAATATATTTTTCTCTTAAATTTTATTAGATTATATAATTAAAATGTAAAAATAATTTTCATTTGATTTTTTAAGTTGAATAACATTAACTGTATACTTATTATTGGATGCTTCTACTAATATCACACATTTGGTGGTATAAAAGGTTTATTTTTTCAAAGCTTTTTTATAATTTATTTTTAAAAGTTGGATACCTATTATCTTGAACAATGTCTGATTCTTACAAGATGATGTCATGTTTTTGTTTCTAGAGTCTTACATTTAAAGAAAAAGTAACAAGCCTTAAATTTAAAGAAAAACCTACAGACCTGGAGACGAGAAGCTATAAGTATCTTCTCTTGTCCATGGTGAAACTAATCCACGCAGATCCAAAGCTCTTGCTTTGTGTAAGTATTTTTATAAAATGCCTTGAAATTATTACACTTAGCTTGGTTTAACTGAAATGCCAAGACCTTGAATATAATTATTAGCTAAAGATCACTTACTGATTCTTTCTGATCATGCTTGAGGACATGACTAAGAAAACTAATTTATAGAGGATATATTATAATTAGATTAGATTGTTTTACTTTTTTAAAAAAATTTTCCTTATTGTTAATACTTTGATGAACTCTTTTGTCCTTACCCTGTTACCAGATTATACATTATTCAGGCATTATCCTGTGATAGGGGTGAAGGATAATGAAGCAAACCGTAAATCAGTGTGCTTTCTACATCTATATGGTTGTTTTTTTAAAATCTCCAGTTGCTGTTGCCAAACCATTTAGCTTTTCTTTCCTCCTTTCTTGCTGTCATCAACCTTCTATTTTCACTGGTTTTGCCTACAAATTCTGTACTGGAAGAAAGAGAAGAAAATGGGTGTGGATAGCACTCAATTATTGTCCTTAACTCTGCTCTTACAGCCTTAGATATTAGGTTCCAGACAGCATCAGTCTGGTACACAAAATAATGAAGAACCAACAGATGTAAATGAGCGATAGCTTTATGAAGTGATTAAAAGCACGGGCTCGAGACAGAGTAGTTATGTGATTTGGGTGATTTAACCTCTCTGCTTTATTTTCTCATGTGAAGTGTTACAGTAGTTTTCTACCTTAGATTAAGAAGATTGATATTGAACATGTTTTCAGAAATAATGTAAAATAAATGCATAATAAGCGTAAATAAATGTTAGCTATTATTAATGTTAATAGAATAGTTAACATTAACATTAATGTTATTGATGCCTCAGATGTAACAGTAGTATATTGTGAAGTTCATAGCATCCACGTTTGACTTTTGTGGAGGTTCTCCAGTCTCTGGAGAGCAACATCCAGAAAGATTTGTTACTGCTTTATATATTCAGCAATATACCTTAAAAGTGCTAAGGTACATTCAATTTTGATGGCATATTTTTCAAATTACTGTACTATAGGAGTTTATAACTTGATATCCATAGTTTCAAGAGTTCTGTGAACCCCCTGAATTTAAAAAAAAAAAAGTGTTCATGTGAGTATTTTTTCTGGAGAGAAAGAAGAGAAGAGAGGGAGATAGAATTCCCGCAAGGGTGTTCCAACCCACAGGCCACATGTGGCCCAGGATGGGCTATGAATGCGGCCCAACACAAATCGTAAATTTACTTAAACCTTTTTTTTTTTTGTTCATCAGTTTTCATTAGTGTTTGTGTATTTAATGCATGGCCCAAGACAGCTCTTCTCCCACTGTGGCCCGGAGACGACAAAAGATTGGGTACCCCGCCAGGATTAGTGACCCCAAAAGGAGGCCTCTGATACTCTGAACTCTTTGAAGAGCCCATCCAGATTTGGGGATCTCATAAAATAAATTGTTAGAACTTTGGCGTGGTGGAAAAATTTTATAAAAACTGTCAGTGAAACTCTGTAAAACTAATGAAATACCCTTTTTCTTATTCTTGTCATGTAGCACAAGTTATTCCCTCATGCATGTCGTACATAATAGCACCACTCTGTTTGCATTGCTGTAATTCAGAATCAGAGAAGGCACTAAAGTCACTGGTGACTTATGTGTTAAGTATTTTATTTTTTATTGTTGAAAGAACAAGAACTTAAAACTTGCAGTTTTCCAAGTTTGAAATTTAGCAAGCATAAAAGGGCCATTTAAAATTGAAATTATTTTCTTTGCTGCCACCTAGTGGTTAAACAACTTTTAAAATAGTGATTGATTATTTCATATTTTACATATAAAATTCTAAATCTTAGTAAATGGGAGAAATGTAGGAATAACTATTAAATGATCTTAATCATGGTATTTTTAAAGTAATGCAGTTCTGTTTTCTTCCATCTCTACCATCTCTGTTCTAATCCTTACTACTTTCATTTTTTCAATCCCAATTGCTTAGCTTTTATCATCTGCTACCTCACTTTCATCGTTTTTCTACATTCAAGTTATGGTAATCTCTTTAAAAAACAAATCTTATAATGCCCCCGCCCAGCTTAAAACCTCTTACTTGAAATTGCTCTTGGGTAAAGATCAAGCTCCAAATAGACCTACAAGGTCGTGCAAAATCTGACTCCCAGCCACCACTTCTAGCATTCTATTTTTCCCTTATCTTCACTCTTGCCATGATCCCTGTTTCCCCTTCCATCTGACTTACCACGTTCCTTCATACCTGCCCTTACACTTGCTGTCCCCTCGGCTTACTCTGTGCTTTTCTGTCCTCTTCAATAGTAATTCCCGCTAATTCTGAGCTGTTGTCACTGCCCTTAGGAAGTCTCCCTGACTGTGCCATGTTTCCCTGTTACAGGTACTCCTAGCTGTATGTGTCTTCGTAGGTCTTACCTCATTTGCAATCTAACACTTAACTGCTGCGATTATTTTATTGATGTTTAATTCAGACTACATGCTTCAGGAGGGTGGGAAACATCTTCTTTTATATTTGTCATGTCTTTGGTATCAGGGTATTACTGACTTAATATAAATGTTACTGGGTTATTAATGCATAAATATTAGAAAATAGGCTAACAGTTTTAAATTACAGATACACTAGGGCTTACCTTAATTGTTAAGATGGGAAAGAATCTGTAGTTAGCAAAAATAAAAATATGGGCACAAATTGCACTGGCCTCAGTTAAATGAACCATATAGCTTGAAGTGCAAATAGGTGCTTCCAAGTTTCAGGAAGCTTTTAGTCTTTTTAAAGTAGGTAGGCGTTCACATTTATATACACCTCCAGTTTGCTTTTCTTAGTATACAGTGTTTTTCCCCAATAGAAAAGGCTCAGGTATGGATATTTGGAGGTGTGGGTTCTAGCCTGTCTGGGTGTGGGTAGGTGCTTGGTTCTGGATGGAAGGCTGCACAGGGTTTGTGCAGCGCTCATCCAGTGTTCTTTGCCTTCGATCACAATTGTTTATTAGATCAAAACCAGTACATTCCAAACTAGAGATGCATTATTTAGTCATTGCAGTGTTGCTAAAAAAATTATATTATTGATAGGATTTCTTATGAAAAGCTAATACCTCATTTTTGTTTTCTTTTAATTAGGATTTTTTTTTTCCTGGACATTATTTACATCAATGAGCAAGTGGAGATGTAGACTGAGAGAATCCTTAACAAAAGCAGTTCTGATTTATTTAAAAATTCACAGTTATTATTTTTATTGCAATGTAATTCACATACCATAAAAGTCACCATTTAGGAGTGTACAGTTCATTGGTTTAGTATATACAAGGTTGCGCAGCCATTACCGCTGTCTAATTCTGGAATTCATCATCCCCAGAAGAAACCTAGTATCCATTAGTAGTCACACTGCATTCCCTGCTCTTTTCAGCTCCTGTCAAATGATTTTTTTAATTGAAAATTGCTTTTTTCCTTGCAGAATCCAAGAAAACAGGGGCCTGAGACCCAAGGCAGCACAGCAGAATTAATAACGGGGCTTGTCCAACTGGTCCCTCAGTCACACATGCCAGAGATCGCTCAGGAAGCAATGGAGGTGAGTGATAGATGTGATTTCAGGACATCTGTCAGAGATGTGTCATTTCTAGGAATGGTATGTTTTTGTCTATACACTGTTTTATAAACCTATGGAGAAAGAAGGGGCTTACTTGTTTTGTGTCACATAGCAAAACACTGTGCATATTCTTATGCTTAATAAAAATCTCAAAATATTCTAATTGTACTTGAACAATAAAAAAAGCTGAAAAAATTTTTCTAATTGTATGACACAGATCCTAGCTCCTGGGGTCCGAGGTGATATGGGTGAGACAAGACAAATTCACACAGACTACCAAGTCCTGTGGAGGAAAAGGGACGGCATGGCTTCTCTCTCAAGGGGAAAAAAAAACCTCAGAGCACCTCACCTCGGCTCTTGCCTTGACAGGCTTTTATTGGGTTCATTTTGCACAGGAATGTACAGGGTATATATGTAAAGCTTATCAATCATTGTCAGGCACAAATGATTAAACAATAGGTAACATTCAGAGAACTCTGAGGGCTTATTCTGAGTCAGGGTCAGATAGTTAAAGGGCCATAAAACTTTGGGGAACAAACTCACTTCCTGCTTGGACCCTTATCATTTAAATTGGGAGTATTAGCAAAGTAGGTTTCATAGGATTTTATGCATTCTTTCTTAGGCCCAATTGCCCTAGGGAACCTCCCTTTCCAGCACAGGGCCGCATCCACTTCCAGCATTGCTTCAGACTTAAGGCAGTCAGGGGAAGTAAGGCAGCCAAAAGATTAGGAGACTTCTTGGCAGACAGAAAGAGGACTCAAGCTATGTCAAAGCCAAGAGGTGAGCATCCATCACCCCTTTTTCTATAGCCCCCCAAGTCCTTCCCTGAGGGCCCCTTCATGACCGTGCCCATCTTAGGTTGTCCCTATTTTGAGGAATCTCACCCGTCATTGGCTGACCAGTCATCTGCCCAGGGCCAAGCAGGGTGAAGAGAAAGGGGGCAGAGGCAGTGCCCCCACAAGGAAGATAAGCTTTGTCTCCTAAGTGGGTTATGGTCCCAAGGTCCTTTAGTCAACCTTAGCCATG
The DNA here is from genome assembly GCA_004027475.1 of Anoura caudifer. Classification (NCBI taxonomy): domain Eukaryota; kingdom Metazoa; phylum Chordata; class Mammalia; order Chiroptera; family Phyllostomidae; genus Anoura; species Anoura caudifer. The sequence goes on from PVKU01009174.1 coordinate 61,421, forward strand.
GGGGATTACAGCTGTCAGTTCCCAGCAATTGTAGTTGACTTTTTGAATTTTGAAATATGTATTGAATTTTAAATTCAGATACAATTCATGTACCATAAAGTTCACTATTTTAAAGTCTGCAATTCAGTGGTTTTTACTATATTCAGTGTTGTGCAACCATCCCTACTGTATAATCCCCATTTCCCATGTCACCCCAATCACTGGCAACCCCTAGTCTATCTTCTGTCTTGTAGATTTCCTCATTCTAGGTAATTCAGATATCGGTAAATAGAATGATACAGTATATGGCCTTGTGCCTGACTTTTTTCATTTAACGTGTTTTCAAGGTTCATCCATATTTTAGCATGAATCACTATTTCATTTTTCTATATTGCCAAGTATTTCATTGTATGGATATATCACAATTTCTTTTCATCTGTTCTTCAGTGGATGCACATTGGGATTTTTTCTACTTTCTGCCTGTTGTAAATTCTGCTGTTCTGAAAATTTGTGTGAAAGTTGTTGTGTGGCGGCATCTCTTAAGTATGTAGTTAGGAGTTGAATTGCTTGCTGGGTCACATGGTAACTCTCTTTGACTTTTTTTAGTAACTGCCAACACTTTTCCAAAGTGACCACATCCTTTCATGTTCCCACAAACTGCGCATGGAGGTTCTAGGAACTCCTTGCCAATACTTGCCATTGTTTGTCTTTTTGATTATAGCCATCCTAGTGGGTATGAATATAGTTGACTTTTTAAAAAATTATTTTTATATTGATGACTTTTGATAATTATAGTTTTAATTTAAATCAATTTTATTGTGGTATGATTTACATCTAATAAAGACATAAGATTTAAAATATTTGGCATCACCCCAGAGAGCTCCCCTTGCTTTTGCAGTCATTACCCACACACCCTTTCCCAGAGACCACGGGTGTAGTTTCTGTCCCTATAGATTAGTTTTGCCTCTTCTAGAAGTTCGCACAAATGGAATCTTAGACGAGATAGTCCTTTTTGCATGGCTTCTTTCACTCAGCAAGTTTTTGATTCAAGTTTTTGAGCAAGTCATTCACATTGTTGCATTTGTTAGTTCCCTCTTTTTTATTATTGATCATTCTGTCGATGATTATACCTGTTTACTGACTTGCTAATGGTCACTTAGGTGAATCTATTGATCACTAGTGAAAGTTGTCTTGTGCCCCTTTGTGTCCCTTCCTCTCTCCCTCCCTGCCTGCTTCCTTGCTTCCTTGCTTCCCCTGTAACCACTGATGTGCTTTCTGTTGCTGTAGATTAGTTTTCATTTTACTTAAATGGAATTATAAAACATATACTTTATTCTGACTTTAACTCAGCATGACTTTCATGTCATTCATCTATGCTGCATGTATCATTAGTTCATTCCTTTAAAAAAATTTCATTCCTTTTTTATTGCTGTATAGTGTTCCATTGTGGCTGTACCACAATTGGTTTATATATTTTGATGGACATTTGTGTTTTCTAGTTTTTGGCTATTACAACTAAAAATTCTAGGAACATGCATATACAAATCTATGTGTAGACATATGCTTTCATTTCTCTTGGGTAAATACCTAAGAGTGCAAAAATCGTACTATATGGTCATTATAGAGACACAGCTTAGATATAGGGACATTGCACGGTAGACAGAATAAGGATGGAGAAAATACATCATTACACACTAACTCTAGAAAACTGGAGTAAGATATATGGAATAGATACAGTGTTCAAAGCTAGAAGCATTACTGGAAATAGAGAGGGACATCTCATTATAACAAAGGGGTCCAATCCATCCAGGAAATAAAACTTTATATGAACCTAATAACAAAGCTTCAAAATATCCAAATATATAAAGTAAATGGAGTGAGAGAGAAAAATCCTGTCATTGTGGGATACTTAAACCTACTTTTTTCAAAATTCTGATAGAATAAACAGGCAAAGAAATAGGGATAGAAGATTTGAACAACACAGCTATCAAATATGACCTACGTGACATATGTAGAGCAACACACTCAATAATGCACTTTCTTTTTAAGTACACAGGGAACACTCAGTGTATCCTACGCATGAAGTCTCAACAAATTCTAAAGGATTGAAGTTATTCAGGATTATTTTTATGACTACAGTAAAATTAAGCTAGAAATCAATAACAGAAAACTTTATAAAATGTCAAATGACTCTGCTGTGTTCTCATTTATACTTTGGACTTATGTACTCTGCAGATTAGTAGATGAAGTTGTTGGGGGAAAAGACATGTGGAAGACCAGTGATGCACAGAGACCAGGAGTCATAAGGACACGAGGAGACAGGGATGAAAGGATTGGAGACACAGGGAGACAGGGAGAGATACAGGGAGGCTAAGAGGTGAGAAAACAGAGATACATGGAAGTAAAGAGAGCAGGAGAGTACAAACACCATCAAATATTGCTTTGCAATTTCTACAGAAGCTAACCATGGGACCTAACAATTTCACTTAGCGGGTATGTATCCTACAGAAAATATATTTTTTTATATTTTTATCAAAAGATACATACAAAAAATGGCATAATTTGTAATAGCCAAAAGAATGGGAAACATCTGTGTGTCAGTAGTAGACTAGATTAATAGTTTTTTTCCTGTTAAGTGCTTTTTTAAAAATATATTTTATTGATTATGCTATTATAGTTGTCTCATTTCCCCCTGTCATTCCCCTCTACCCTGCACACCCCTTCCACCCACATTCCCCCCTTTAGTTCATGTCCATGTGTCATAAGTTCTTTAGCTTCTACTTTTCCCACACTATTCTTGCCCTCCCCCTGTCTATTTTCTACCCACCGTCTATGCTACTTATTCTCTGTACCTTTTCCCCCTTTCTCCACCTCCCACTCCCCTGTTGCTAACCCTCCTTGTGATCTCCATTTCTGTGTTTCTGTTCCTGTTCTGGCTGTTGGCTTAGTTTGCTTTTGTTTTAGGTGTGGTTGTTAATATGTGTGAGTTTGCTATCTTTTTACTGTCCTGTTTTTTATCTTCTCTTTCTTAAATAAGTCCTTTTAACATTTCCTATAATAAGGGCTTGGTGATGATGAACTCCTTGAACTTGACCTTATCTGAGAAGCGCTTTATCTGCCTTTCCGTTCTAAATGACAGCTATGCTGGATAGAGCAATCTTGGATGTACGTCCTTGACTTTCATGACTTGGAATACTTCTTTCCAGCCCCTTCTTGCCTGGAAGGTCTCTTTTGAGAAATCCGCTGACAGTCTGATGGGAACTCCTTTGTAGGTGACTGTGCCCTTATCCCTTGCTGCTTCTAGAATTCTCTCCTTCATTTTAATCTTGGCTAATGTAATTATGATGTGCCTTGGTGTGTTCCTCCTTG
>PVKU01009175.1:0-41934 GCA_004027475.1 Anoura caudifer
CCACCCCGACCCCGGTAGTGGGAGGGGCCTCCAGCCCCTGATCGCAGTCTCACCAAACATCCCCGGAGCCCTTCCCCTCTCTGGGCCCCTGTCTGGGCTGCCACACACTGACAGACTCTCTCCAAGGGCCCTCCCCATAGTCTCATCAAGGTGGGCAAGGGCCTGGCACCTCTGTCTACCGGCTGTCACCTGGTTCAGCTGCAGAACCTGCTTCTCTTTGGCTATTAAGCTGCCAGGACTAGACCCCTCCCCAGGGATCGTAAGTGGCAACCCCAGAGCCTCCTTGTGCAGCTGCCGCCGTCCCAGCCTGTGTCCACTGGCACTGCCCAGCGGGGACTCTCCAGACCAGGAGAGCTGGCTCGTGGGGGACCTGGAGGGCTCGGAGGGACAGAAATGGCCGCAAGCGTAAGGGGCAGAAGAGAGGGGCCGTGACTGTGAGGGCAGCCGAGCAGGCGCCGGCTGCAGCCCCTCTGAACCACGGACTGAAGGTACAGGCCGTGGAGGCAGCCTTCCTGGTTCCCAGCTTGGAGTCGGGAGGGCCCTGGGATCGGGACTCAGCCCCGCCACTCACTGACTGGGTGACATCGACAAGCCACTGTCTCTCTGAGCCTCCCACCTGCAAATGGGAGCTCTGTGTCGCGCCCCCGCCACCCCCCTGCAGCTGGAGAAAGGGCTCGTGCGCGCACGACCACGCGGCTCTGGGCGCCATGCCGGGCACAGAGGAGGTGCCCCCAGAACAGCCGCTGTTACTGTTGCCAACCAAACGAAGACGCCGAGGAAACCCAGCAGCCTCCTGGGAACCTGCTGGTCCCTGGAAACTGCGCGGTGTGTTTCCCAGGCCTGCCCTTGTGTGTGTGTGTGTGTGTGGGGGGGGGGGATGGTCCTTCTTGCTCTGTGATTCTCCCCTTGCCCTCGGATCCACTCGCTGCGCCATGACCTTTAAAACCCAAATCAGCTCACATCACACTTGTGCTGAAAACCTTCCAAAGGCTTCCCAATCCTAAGGCTTTTAGAATAACTTTCGCTCTTTCTTGGGACCTTCGGGGTTGGGTAGCTGCTTCCTGCACCCTTTCCTTCCCTTGCGCTGTGCCTGGGCCTCCTAGGGGCGGCTCGCACATGCGCAGCTCACCCCCACTGCGCAGCCCATGCCCTTCCTTCTGGCGGGAACCTGTCCCTCGGGGCCGCCCTCCTCTGCTACCTGCCAGCCTCTGCTCAGGTACCTCTCCTTGAGGAAGCCTCCTCTAACCCTGGCCCCTCCATCACCCGACCCCCTCGCCTTGCTTAGTTTCATTCATAGCGCTTGTCCCTCTCAGACATGATAGCTTTGTAGTTTTTTGTGTTCTCCCCTCCAGCACAGAAGCCAATGAAAGCAGGGGTTTATCTTGTTTTCAGCGCGAGGCTGAGGCTGAAGACGAGCCTCTAACTCAGGGTTTGTGAGACCAAAGGTGTCAGCTCCCCTAAACTCACCAGGGTCCTCCAGCACAGAGACAACCACAGCCCCAATTCACAGATGGGGCAGTGCAGCTCCAAGGGCTGAAGTGACTTGCCTGGCGTCCCGCAGCCAGTGGAACCGAGACTGGGGTCAGACCCATCCCGGCGCAGCTGGCTGGCTGCCGGAGGAGTGAGGGCAGAGCTTGAGCCACCCCTGGCCTCCAGGGCACCCGGCAGGTGTATTCCCAGGGCTGCTCGCTCTTGTGACAGTCCCAGGAAATCAGGACGAGAGCAGGTGACTCGTAGACGATGCAGTGGACACGTGAGCGCATTCCGTGGGGGTGGTCGCTGGCACAGGGAGCTAAGGGCGGAGCCAGCGGGAAGACCCAGGCTGCGGCGCGCCGCTCGGTACCCTCCATAAATCACACTTTCTTACGGGCATTTCCATTTTCACAAATTCTGAAACAAAACACGGCTTTTCTCTTCCTTGGAGCAGATGTTAATTTGCAATGCAGAAGCCTCCATTCGTTGATGGTTTTCCATTATCCTTATAATTGCTCCCACATACAGTGCTCGATAAAGTTATAAACCTGTCCTCTGGGAACACCAAGTCAATACAGGTTATTGATTAGGTGGTGAAACAATCTCCAGCACTCTCCAGTCGGGGTGCGCCTTGGCTGCCCATGAGGAAGGCTCCTTGGGAGTCCGGGATACGGGCCTCAGTGGTGCCTCTTCCCCGGGGCAGGGTCTCCTTGGATCTACACGCAGGGCTGGGAGGGTGCTGCATCTCAGAGACCAGGCTCCCACTAAAAACAAGCTGGGGAGACCAGGTGGACCCCAGGGGGGCTTTTCCAGCCCTCTGTAGGCACCCTAAGAAGTGTACGGGGCCACTTTGCCCTGGAGTGGATCATTCCAGTTTATATTTGGCAAAGAGGACCTGCCTGGGATTGAATTCTGGCCCCTCCATGCTCCAGCAGTGTGACCTTGGGCAAGTCATTTCACCTCTAAGCCTGGGGCTCCTTGTGTGTAAAACAGAGGTGATAGTAACACCCTTGCCAGCCTCCTGGGGTAGGGGGTGGGGGGGATTAAATGAAACCAACCGAGTGAAGAGCTAAATGCATTGCTAGACACTGATACCCACTGAGTAAGCTGCCGGCTCCTTGACACCCGGACACTGCCAGGTTACCGCTTTACCGCTGTCTGTCTGCCCGATGGGAGAGGCAAGCAACCGATATGAACTCATGTTCACTGAGCACTTTCCGGAGCCGGCGGCCGCTGGATGGGCACTCGGAGTCTCCTCTTTCAGGAGCCTCTCTGGGAGATGCGGGCAGAAACCACATCAGCTCACGGAGTTTTCAGGGCGGCCGCTGAGGGGTTAACCCAAGCCCCCTGCTGCTCCCGCCTCCCCTCTCCACCCCCACCCACTCCTGCCTTCTCTGCCAGTGCAAGTTTAATAAGCCAATATCAAAACCATCTTAGGCCTGGAGCTTTCAAAGATTTAAGACTTTTAAATGTGAAGCACCTCATTATATCCGACTATTTTCAATAAAAAAAGACCTGATAAGCCATTGATATGACACCAGTTATCAGTGGGATTTGTTTGACGTCGATTTGAAATGTGCACGGCTAGCTTTTTTGGGGGTAATGGAATCAAACACTTAGAACCGCGCGGGGCTAGTAGATCACTTTTCAAGTAAGAACATTAAAACGGAGAGGGACCCTGTTTGGGGGTTTGTAAAAATAAAGCACTATTGTACAGTAGGGCACAGAGCAGCGCTACATGGACAATTGACTTCCTTCCTATTAATCAACTACAATGTTTACCTTCTTACTCCAACCATTTCCAAACCATTAAAACTAAGAGGATTAGCATCGCGTTTCTGCCAAGGTGTACTTTTATTTCAGCAAATACTACTTTTGCTCTCGGCGAAGATTAAAGACATGAAAGAAATGGTTTCTTTATCGGGCATACTGTGTCACACAGGTTCCAAAAAATAAAAAATTATCTGGTTTAAAAGAATACAGTGTCCTTGTCCAATAAAAACCAAGTGCAAAAAGGAGTTAAATTTCAGGGCCGACAACATACATCATGGAGAATGATCCAATGTTAAGAGCGAGTGCTTCTGGCCGTGTAAAGAGCGCTGAGGAAGGGATCGCTCAGGCGCCAGCGGGGAAGTGGTCGTCTTCAGGGAGGTTGGGTTTGAGGGAGCCTCACGCTCCTAGTACAGCTTTTTAAAATAGGCAGGCACTGGAGTCCGAACACGAGAAGTTATTCTTACGTGGATTTGCCTCTACTTTATGTGGAATTCCTGCGAATTGTTAAGAGGTGATATTTTCTGCCTTCTTTCTTTTAGAAATGTGTGAGTTTTGTGTAAAGCCTACTTGCAAAATTCATCCTTTCGCTATCCCCTGATCAAAAGCACATTAAAAGAAAAAAGTATTCTCTCTGTCTTAAGTGTATTATTACACAGCTCACGGTTACTTCAAGGTCTAGGCCAGTGGTTTGCCAAGTGTGGTTGCCGCGCCAGCAGCACAAACGGGTCTGGGAACCTTCGGCAATGCAACACCCGAAGCCCCTCCTGGAGCAGCTGGATCAGAAAGTCTCCAGGAAGGCGGGGCCCAGCAAACCCTCCTCCAGGGGACTCTGGCACACACCGATCTAGGGCTCATTCTCTCCTGTAACAAGAGAGATTTAGAGAAAGATATGAACTTGCCAAGGGTCATACACCCTGTGAGTGACAGACCCAGAGCTGAGTAAATATGGAATAAAATGCAGGTAAGTCTCACTTCAAAGACAGAGTAAAAAATACTAATGGGCAAAAAAAAAAAAAATAGATTAATTAAAAATTTAAAAAGAGAAACAGCAAGAGAATATTTGCATAATAGATTAACCGCATGATTCCTTTAAATGGTTCCAGCCACCAGGTACAATGATCCAATTTGCAAACCAATGAATGTGCATAGAGTTGCTCGGGGACCATATTGAAATAAATACATTTATTGAAGTGCACACAGACAGCCACACACACGGTCAGCGGGAGGCTGAGCATCCCCATTTGAAACGCCAGCAATCCATGTACAAAGGTCAGTGTCAACGGATCTTGAAGAAGGTCCTGCAATCCTGTCCGCTCCCCCCACCTCCAGGAGGGCTGCACAAGGGCACACTCTTCATTGCATCCTCACCAGTTCTGAGCATCCTCCTTTCATATTTAATCTTTACTAACTTGATAGTCAATAAATGACACATCAATTTTGTTAACATTTCATATCCCTCCATTCATATATAACTAATTATAAAGCAATACTTGCTTATTGTTAAACTCTGGAAATTATAGGAAAGAACAAAGAAGATAATCGGAATCTATAAATCCCACCGCGTGGGTAAGTCCATTGTTCATAGTTTTCTTCTAACATTTTTCTGGGCACACTATCAATATGATCATGATTCCACTATACATACAATTTTATATTATGCTGTTGTATTTAACAATAACACCTTAGCAGGTTATTACATCAAAAATGCTTTTCAGGATTAGGCATTTCTGAAAAGAATAGATAATTTGAAGACACAGCAATAGAAACTATTCTAAATGAAACTCAGAGGTGGAAAAGACTTTCACTGTGGACCAATGTCAGGATATGAAACACACATGTCACTGGAGTCCCTGAAGGAAAAGAGCAAGGGCTCCAAAACATGTCTGAAGTAAGAGGGTCCAAATATTTTCAAAATTCGATTAAAACTATGAATTCATGTATGTAAGTTCAGTGAAACATAAACTTGAAAAACACCAATAAAACCCCAAACTAATCATACCATAATTAAATTGCTCACAGCCATCAATAAGTAGAAATCTGAAAAGTATTGCAAGGGAAAAAAAAGACAGGAAGCCCATGGATGAAGATGGAATGACAGCGGATTTCCCTTGGAAACAATGTGAGCTAAAAGACAGTGGAGTGACACCTTCAAAGCACTGAAATTAAAAACTGACAACTTAGAATTCTGTAGCCAACAAATATATTTGCAAAATTAAGGCAAAATAAAATACTTTGGGAGATATACAGAAGCTGAAAGAATTCATCACCAACATACCTGGATTGTAAGGAATGTTCAAGGAAGCCATTTAAACTGGAAAAAACTGATACCAGGTATGAACATACAGGAAAACAAAGAAATAAAGAGGACTGAGATTGGAGGTTATATAGGTAGGCATAGAAACTTTTCTTATTATTTAAATATCTCTAAAAGTATTATTTAAAATATCAACTGTTTAAAGCAAAAATGGTAGCAGTGTTCTCTGCGGTTTACAATATGTATACAAGTAAAATGACATAATAACATAAAGGCTAAGAGAAGAAATGAAAATATACTTTTATAAAGTCCTTATAATGCACATCAATGGTATAAGATCTCTTGAAGACCAAATGTGACAAATTAAATATGTATACTCTAAATCACCTATTAAAATAACACAACAAAGAGTTATAGCTAATAAATCCATTAAAAAGATACAATAAAAATCATTAAAAAAACAAAACAATTTAGCCCTGGCTGGTGTGTCTCAATGGATTGAGTGCTGGCCTACAAACCAAAGGGTTGCCAGTTCAATTCCCAGTCAGGGCACATGCCTGGGTTGGGGGCCAGGTCCCCAGGTGGGCGGTGTGTGAGAGGCAACCACACATTGATGTTTCACTCCTTTTCTTTTTCCCTCTCCCCTTCTGTCTAAAAATGAATAAATAATATCTTTTTAAAAATCTGTTTAAAAAAACACAATTCATCCAAATAAAGAAAGAGAAATGGAAACAAAGAATAAAGAACAGGCAGGACAAATAAAAACAATTATAGGTTTAAACCAAATAATATCAATAATTACATTGAATGAAAATGATGTAAACACCCCGAATAAAAGGTGGACAGTGTGAGATTGGATAAAATAAGAAGATACAACTACATGCTGCCTATGAGAAACCTCTTTTAAATACAAAAACACAAATGAGTTAACAATACAAAGATGGGAAAAGATACCCATGTTAACACTGATTGAAAAAGAAAAAAAGCTGGAGTGACTATATTAATAGTGGAAAAAGTAGATTTCAGAGCAAAGAATATTGCCAGGGGTTACTTTGTAATGATTACAGAATAAGTTAGTCAAAAGGACACAACAACCTTAAATGATTATGTGCCTCATAGCAGATTTTTAAAATACACAAAGCAAAACACCGATAAGATCACAAGAAAAAAAATAGACAAAGCCACAATTATATTGAGGGTTTTAACACGCATCTCTCAATAACCGACAGAGCAAGTAGACAGAAACTCATTAAGGCCACAGAACGCTTGAACAAGACTGCCAGTCAACTTGATCTCATTGACATTAACAAAATATTCTCCCCAACAAGAGTAGACTGAGCTTTTTTTTTAAAGTGCACACAGAACATTTATTCTGGTCCATTAAAAGAAGTGCCAAAAATTTTAATACTTTCACATTATATATAATGTATTATCTAATGACAATGGTATTTAGTTAAAAATCAACAACAAGGCAATAGCTCCTAAATCTCTAAACTAAATAATACATAACTCAGGATTCAAAGAAAATATCAAAAGGAAAATCAAAGTGTAGTTCAAGATAAATGAAAATGAAAGTAGGACCTACCAAAATTTGTGGGATATAGGTAAAGCAGTATTTAGAGGAAATTTTATAGCACTCAAATATCTGTATTAGAAAAAAATTCTAAAATCAATAACTTCAGCCTCTGTCTTATGAAACTGGAAAAAGGGCAAAATAGACTCAAAGCAAGCAGCAGGAGGGAAATCATAAAGATTAAAGCAGAAACTAATAAAGAAGAAAGCAAAACACCATGTAGAAAATCAATTAAACCAATGCTGGTTCTTTGAGGACATCAGTAAAACGATAAACCTCTGGCCAGGTGAGCCAAGAAGGAAAGAGAGGAGATACAAATTAGACACATTAGGGATGAGAGAGGTAACAGCATCACAGCTGCCACAGATGTTAAAAGGAGAATGGAGAAATATTATGAAGAACTCTAGGCTAATATATTCAGCAACTTATATAAAATTTAAATATCCTTTGAAAGGCAGAAACTACCAAACCTCACACAAGAAAAAATAGGTAATTTGAATAAGTTTTATACTTACAGAAGAATTTAAATTTATGTTAAAAACTTTCACACAAATAAATAAGATCAGATGTCTTCACTGGTAATTCTACCAAAAATTTAAGAGAGAAATTATACCAAGCCTGCATTCTCTATTCTAGAAATTTGAAGAGGGAGGAATATTTTCCAATCTATTTTATAAGACAAACATTATTTCGATACCAAAACCAGACAGAGATACTACAAGAGATCTGGAAACAAGTAACCCTCACATACATAGATGCAAACATTCCTATCAAATTTTAGCAAATAAAGTGCAATAATATATTTTTTAAAAATAATACATCATGGCCAAATGGAGTATATCCTAGGAACTCAAGATTGCTTTAACATTCAAAAATCAATTACTGTAACTTGCTATATTAGCATAAAAAGGACTAAAAAAGAGAGAAAATATGATTGTCTCACTAGATAATATAGCAAAAGCATTTGACAAAAATCCAACATCTATTTCAGTAAACATCCTTTGCAAACTAGAAACAGAAGGAAATTTATCAACATGATAAAGGGCATCTATACAAATGATGTTAACTTCTAGTTAACACCATAAGTAATGGTGGGGGATTCAATGCTTTTCTTCAAGATGAGGAGCAAGGCTCTAAACACAGTAACAAGGCAAGAAGAAGAAATAAAATGAGTCCAAATGGAAAGAAAGAAAGAAAACTGCCTTTGTTAGCAAATAACATGATAGTGTGCATCAAAAATAATTGTATTTCTACACACTGACAATAAAAAAATTAAAAATTGAAATTTAAAAATACCATTTACCTATAGCACAAAAACATGAAATATTTAGAGTGAATCTGATGAAGAATGTGCAAGACCTATACCCCAAAAACATTGCTGAGAAAAATTAAAGACCTAACTAAATGGCCCTGGCTGGTGTGGCTCAATGGATTGAGCACTGGACTATGAACAGAAAGGTTGCCAGTTCAATTCCCAGTCAAGGCACATGCCTGGGTTGTGGGCCAGGTTCCCAGTAGGGGGTATGCGAGAGCCAACCAGTTGATGTTTCTCTCGCACATCTCTGTTTCTCTTCCTCTCTTTCTCCCCACCTTCCCGTCTCTCAGAAAATAAATAAATAACATCTTTTTTTTTAAGACCTACATAAATGGAGCCCTACTGAGATCACGGATCATGCAAATCCAGAGGCGAGAGTGCAGGGCTGGGCCCAGGAGAGCTCAGCACAGTCAGCAGAGACGGAGCTTCGCTCGTGCAACCTTGGCGAAATGTTCTGTCCTCTGGTCCAAGATGGCTTCTGAAGCTCAAAATTTCAAGCGGCAGGATGGAGAAAGGTGGGAAAAGCCAACAAGGTCATGCCCCCTTTCTCTTAAAGAGAATTCCTAGAAGTCTTAAGTCTTATTGGTCAGGATTTGTTGGGTGGCCACACAGGCAAGGGATGCTGGGACATTCTGCCTGGTGGATATGAGGAGGCCCCCAGAAGTGGTTTCCATACTCTCGGCCTCAGGAAATTCATCCCGCCCCCTGGGTCCCACTGCTCTGAGTCATAACATGAGCAAGCGACAGCAGATGATCTCCAAAGGGGCCTTGCGAGCCAAAGATTCCTTTCTCCTGTGGCAGGTCCTTCCAGAGTGAGTCACACCTTCCAAGGTGTTCATATTTCCCTCTTCGCTCCTTCCCCCCAGCAAAAGCAGTTATCTTGCTAACTTCCCAGGTATAAAACAAGACAATGATACCTGCCCATCTACTTGCTTGGAGGACTGACTGAATGCAGATGAGCCACCTAACCCATAACAAGAGGGGAGGCAAGGGAAGCCACTTTTTGCAAAGTTACGTAAGGCGGCTCTTTCCTGTTCTCCTGGGCAGGCTGATTTTCACACTAACATGATTAAAAATAGAGTCTAACTGCCATTTTGTTTGGCCAAGTTGAACCTACTGAAGGAAGAAATTAAAATACCCGCCGAGATGTTGAAGTCAGTCCTTCCCCTGAGGTTCTGGCAGGTGGCTTCTTTCTTCCCAAGCCCAGATCTTGGAAGGGAGCTGAACATGTAGGCTTCAAAACACCAGAAGGCCCTCCACCCACCCATCAGAGCCCTCCACTCCAGCTCTTGGTAAACCCGCACCGCAAATGTGCGGTGTACTTCGGCTTCACACCGACCTTTTCCCTGCGAGAGCCCTTCCTCAAGCAAAAACACGGAAGATCCATAAGAAAAGAGGAGCCGTACCCTGCATGCACCAGTGAGCCCACTGTACAACTGTAAGTTGTTAAAGCAGGTGTCCAAGCGAGCTTGATGTGAAAACATCGATCACAGAGCTGGCGTGGTGCAGGGAAGAGCGTCGAGGGACAGACCTGCTGGAAGCCCCGCCCCTGCCACTTGGCAGCTGTGTGACAGGTAACAGGCACGCTGCCTCTCTGAGCCCCAGCGGAACTCAGGAATTGGGAGCAGACTCTTCAATGTCTCCTACTGTTAACAGGACAGCGAAGCCCGTGTCCCAGCGTCTGAATCAAACAGCTCCAAAGTCTGATTTTCTCCCAGAGGCTCTCCCCACGGTAGTGTCCAGACTGAAACAAAGAACCATCTGGACCTTGAACCGCAGCGGTCAGCCCTCACCTGGAGGGGTGCCCCACAGGAGGGGTGGTCCGCTGTCACCTGTCCTACGGTACTCGAGGGCCCCTCCCGGACAGGCCCCTCACCTGAGCCGACATCCAGACACAACTCCGAGAGCCCCGAGAGGCAGAATCAGGTCTGTTCCAGGTGGTGTCCAGTGAACTGGCTTCCCTCCTGCGTTTGATGAGCCTCTTATAGCAAAGGGGTGCCGATTTCTTTCTCCCTGTCCCCCCAAACCTGAGGACACTGAGTGGGGAGAACGAAGTGACACCCAGGCAGGGGCAGAGGCCCAGATCCACGTGGACACCAGGAGATATTATAGGCAAGGGTGACCCCAGCTCTGGCTGGAAGACGCTCAAAGGAGGGAATAACAAGGACGAGAACATAGCAGCAGTCGTAGCGGCAGTCGCTCATGGCGCGCTTCCGGGGTCAGGCGTTCACAGGCACCTCTCGCTGAACCTTCGCTGCAGTCCTGGTACAGCGCTGTTTGCGCCCACACTGGACCCTGGGGAATCAATCTCAGACGGTCACGCTCCGAGCTCAGCAAACGTGGACCTGGGCCCACACCCAGGAGAGCTGGCTCCTAGCAAAATCACGTGAAGGTCAGGATGTTACTGATGGCAGCCGTGCGCCGATCATTCATTCATTCATTCATTCATCATCTCGTTGTCGGAGCTTATTCTGTTCTGAGCTCTGAGCTAGGTGACGGGAGACAGGCATGAACAAAATCTAGTCCTATATCCTGGGGAAGAACACAGGGACTCATACAAATAAATGAATAGTCACAAACTGTACTAGTGAGGAGAGGAAGAGGTAAGGGGTCCTGGATGAGCGAGGGTAGAGAAAGGGGTAGTTCAGGACAATCTCTCCAGGAAAGGACCACCAGACAACACAGTTTGCTCAGAGAACAGCAACAGTCAAGATCCCCAGGAGCGCGCCGCCCGTTTCAGAGGCACAGAGGTGCCCAGGCGGCCAGGGCAGAAGCAGGCGGGGGCAGGGAGAGCAGGCAGAGCCAGCGAGCTGAGCCCGACAAGCCCCTGATTTTGCCCAAATGATAACCTGCTGAAGGAAATGATCTCCCAGGGCCCGGGACCTCTCGTCTAATTGCAAACCACGCAACCTTAGCCACAGCGAGATCTGCTGATAGCAAGCACTGTCATCGCCTCCGCCGCGCTCGCCGGCACCGGCCCCACCCCAAGTCCAGGAGCAGGAGGCCCACGTGTGCCTTCCAGAGGACGCAGCCTGCGCAGGGCTCAGGCCTGGGTCCTTGTGAATGTCAGCGGGCGGGGGAGCCCAGCAGAGAGTCCATGAGTCCTGGGCAGACAGCTGTCCTGCCCCAGTGCCGAGATCCTCAGGATGACGAGAGAGGACAGAGAGCATGGCTGTGAGAAAACTGTTCTGGCTGTGAGAGCCCCGAGTTCTCCCCAAGTCTGGGGGCCAAAGCAAGTGGTGTTTCAGAGGGGACCTGACACCCCTTCTGGGTTCCCTTCCGGAAAGCAGACACAGGTCAGAATTGCCTTTGCCCTTGGCCACACTGCTCTCATCGCAGACGACCTTGGCCTGGGCTGCAGGTCGGGGACCCGGTGACGGCTGCCAGGGGTTCTGGACACGAAAAACCTGCTTCACATTTCACCAGGCAGGAGCTCTCCCTCTCTCCACACCCTTCTCAGAACTCCATTTCTTAATTGCATGAGAAATGTACACGTGTGTTACAGAAGAATGAGAAAGAGATGAACAAATAAGAAGAGAATGACCAGTAACATCACCGTTGAGGGAAAATGCTTGTGACGGACGTGCTGATCTCAGCCCACACTGTTCCACGTGCACACGCGTGCAGCCAGCAGCACGCCTATGTTTACACAACTGAATCACACGCTTGCCCAGTAAACATTTTTCACGTCTTGGCGTATACTTCTGTAGGATGATTTTCATGGCTGCGTAAGCTTTTAATGACCTCTCAACCACAATGTTGTCAACTAACCCCCTGTTACCAGGCATTGTCGCTGTTCCCGCCATTTCCCGTCATCAGAGAAACCTCCAGGGAGCCTCCCCGAAGCTCACCATTGGCGGGCACTCTGAGCACCTTCGAGGAGCCCAGACGTCCCTTCGGTGATGACTGGCGGGGGCCGGGGTGGGGACGGAGCCGGTCTCTGCACTTAGAATCACCGTGGGGGTCTGCACAGAGGGCATGGGGAGGCCCCAACAGATAAAGTTCTTCATGTGGGAGAGATGTTAACTCTCAAGAGAATCTCTGTGAAGGATGACAGGAAGTCATCCCCGGGGGGTCCAGCTCAGCGTGCGTGACTGCCATAGGCTTCCCTGTACAGAAGCTGTCCGTCCTTAGCCAGAGGTTGCCACCACCACAGAAGCTGCTACATGTTAATCTGCTGGCACTGGGAAGGAGAGACTGGGAAAAAAACCTCCTAGTTCAGGCTGAGCGAGAACCCAAATCTACCTCGGACTTCGGCACCCCTAAAATCAGAGCTAACCATGGGTCCATTTTCATTTGTGAAAGGTCCTCGTGAGTTCCTTCGCCTCGGATGGGGCTGAAACTGTGGCGTGTCTCCAAAAGTGTTCGGAGATTTTGTTTAATTGGTGTCAGAGCTGGTGTCCTTCTCTTTACGCTCCACGCTGAGAAGGGTCCTGGAAGGGTGGTGTCACGTGGGCGCACCTGCCTGGAGCCAGGAATTCCCCAGTCCCTGGGCGGTTTGGCAGAAGAGTTCCAATTTCTGCCAGTCAGCGGCAGGGAGGGAAATACTGAAAGGGAGCAAGGGAACTTGCCAGAAGCCGCAGGCCCTGCACGTGGCATCAGGGGGGAGGAGCCCCGGCTGCTTCTGCAGGTCACTGCAGCCCCCTGTGCTCCCACCCCCTCGTGCAAAAGGGACCTGTGAGGGAGCCAACGCCATTTCTGGGGCTCTCGAGTGGGTCTCCCGTTCTCCTGGAGAGTTAGCCCTTGGCTAGTTGAGACTCTGCTGTGTTTGATCCTCTCAAGAAAAAAAAAAAATGCATGGTCACAAGTGAGAACAAAGCCAGGCAGGAGGGAAGGGGGCGGGCTCTCAGGAGTGGCTGAGCTAGAGGGGCTCAGGGTGACCCAGAGCGAGGTGGGAGCAGAGCTTCCTGAGGGTGGCTTCAGGGTGTCCTGCTGGCTTCTGGGCTGCAGGGACCCTGGGGTGCCACCTGGATCCCCTTCAGGACCAAGACACTCATTCCCTCCCCCCCACCGACAGCTGAGGCTGCCTCCTGGATTTGCCCCCTGACAAAGGATCTGCCTCACCCAAGGTCATGCCCCTCCTCGGGGACAATCCCCAGGCCCAACCCAGCAGCTTCTGTACCCCCCAGGTGCTGTCCAAGAGCACCCCCAGGGTCCGCCTGAGTCTGCTCTCCAGGAACTGACCAGAGGCTCTTTCCACAGTTTTTTTAAAAGTCATTCATGGGCCCCACTGCTGGTGGGCCCTGTAACCCCTTTGGATCACTGACCCTGACACCGGCCCCCACAGCGTCGTCACGTCCTCTCTTCACAAGTGGGAGAAAGGCCCCAGAGAAGTTGGAGGGTCAGTAGTTTGGCCAAGGTCATGGGGACGGAGTCAGGATTTGAAGCCAGGCCCGAGACCTGCCTCTTGCCAGGCCCCTCGGGCCCTGCCCAGAGGACGCCACCCACAACTGCTTCCGTTCCTTTCCCTCTGCCTGTCTCACCTTGTGTTCACCTCTCTGTGGCATTGACGCTCTGTATTCCACGTGACTTATGGGTCCAAGGCACTTACAAGCCCCTTGAAGGAGGGCCTGGGCCTCGCACACCTTGGGGTGGCGATGCCGCCCGTCCCGTGGCCTGGCTGAAGCTGACACGCGGGAGAGGGCTCGTGTACTGGCTGCACTGCCTCTGCCAGCCACTGCCTCTCTCACCTCCTCAGGGCTCCTGGGGTACACAGTTCAGGGAACCACATACACGCCTCATCTTCAGGAGCACGCAGGTCAACGTGGTGCCCAGGGACAGTTAGAAACCCCAGGTTCAACTCTGAGATGATGAAAGAGACCTCTAGAAACAAGGATCCTCATGCGGTCTTTAAGTCTGACACAATGTCTGAGGACACGTGTGGCAAGTAGTAGGACATTAAATTCTGAACCACAGCTCAATCCGAAAGGCCCAAGGGAACCCCATTTGGCATCAGAGAGCCAGGTCACAGCTTAGCCCCTGGCCGTGCCCCCAGCCTCCAGCTGGTTTCCCAGGATCCGAGTTCTCCGGTGGGACACCATCATCCCTGTTGTCCGGATCTTTGCTACCTGCCAGGCACTGAGCTGAAACATTGTATCATTTGGGCCTCCCGGCACCTTCTAAAGCAGGTACAGTCATTCCTGCTTTAAGGATAGCGATAAGGGTAAGCCAATTGCCCAGCCGTACCATCAGGAAAGTGGCGGAGCTGGGGTTCAACACCAGGGCCACGGCCAGAGCAGAGCCCTGAGCTGCCTTCCTGACGTGGCAGAAACACACATGTCCCTAAGTCAGCAGCCTGCATTGTCACTTACCCCAGAGCTGCCAAGAGATGGGTCAACACCAAACTCTAATCAAGACTCTGTTACTGTATTTTGCTGTCAAATTCCTTAGACCTCTGTTGGGAGACACGCCTCCTGGGTCTCTAGTGCTCGTGTCTGGAGAGCAGAAGCACTGGCTCCTTTTGTCCAGCCCTTTTCAAGGATGATTTTACTGCAAAAAGCCTTGGAAGTAGAGATAGCATCTCCCTCCAGGGCAAAGGGCAAGTCTGTTAACCGACCAGAATAATCAGATAATGCCTGCCTTCAGGCAAAGTTCAAGAAGGCCCACTGCCCCTACTGAAAGCTCCCTGCCCTAACTGGGTGCTCTTGGCTTGTCATTCACCCCACTGACTGTGACTGTGCCTCAGGGGCCCACATCACAACCCCAACTGGTGTGCAGACCGGTACTCCGGCTCCTGCTGTTGCTCCGAGTAGCAAACTGTGAAACTGTGCTTTGTCTCTGGCCCGGGCGTCTCGTGGCTTCTTCCAGCGCCCGTGAAACTGTGGGAGACTGACTCGCTCACCTGCAAGGGGGATAAGACATCAGACGCTCCGTGTTCCCGACGATGCCCTTCATCCTGCCGAAGTAGAAATCCCTCTGGGTCAGAAACCCAGGAAGTTCTTCCCAGGAGGCAGAACCTGTGAAAATTACAGCTGCGAGCTCATCCCTCCCTACACCTTCCCCACCGCTAGTCACCCTGAAGAAAAAACCACAGCGAGGGCAGGAAAAGAAAGCCTGGCCAACGGGAGCAGGAAAGCTAAAAACGGTGATGTTGTAGGTGCTACTAATGATAAGAGGAGGATAGTGACAAGACAATCATTTTCAGGGAGGCTGCCACTTGCGTGCCACGCTCACACGCTGCCTCATTCAATATGCACAGTGGACCTGCAAGGTAACCAGCTACAACCCCCCACCTCCTTCCAAAACCCTCATTCCAGGCCCCCATGCCCAGTGGGGGCTGCCCTATCCACCTGGTTTAAATTGCAATATTTACACACACACTCCCAGTTCCCTTAATTTGGTCTGTTTTTCCCCATTATATTTTTGTCTTCTCACATACCACATAATTTACTAATTTATTAGGTTCATTGTTCACTGCTTATCTTTCCAAGATCCATGGGTTTTATCTGTTTTACTCACAGCGTGTAGGAGAGTGCGTGGTCATAGTAGACCCTCAATAAATACCCGAGGAGTAAATGAGTGGATGAACTTGGTTTTGCACGTTGGGAGGTGCCGGGACCTCCAGACTTTAGAGTCCACAGCCTTAACGTGAAGGCTGTGTGGCTGCCATGACTTGACCCAGTTGTGAAGTGCCAGGGGCTCCACCAACGCTGACACATTAATCTTCCGATGTGACTGCATGACAGACTCATAATTTCACTTTGTCAACTGCTTCAGCTTAGATTTCATTCCTAATCAGTCATTCGTTCATTTAATCAATTAAGAGTTTTCAAAGTCTCCTGGTGCTGAGCACCACCGGTGAGCCATTTGGGGGGCATTCCGAAAGACGCCAGGGCGGCGTGGGGAAGGGGACGGTGCTCACCGAATTTCTCACAGACCAGAGACAGCAGCCGTCTCCAGGAGGCTTCCGCTCCGCAGGTGGCGTGGAGCACAGGCCCGCGCGACGCACAGGGCCTGGAGAACGTGACCCTACGTGTGCGCCCGGGCTCCAGGTTCTCTGTTCTTTCTTAACTCTCCACGCTTCTCTGTACCCCCAGATGCACACACACTGAATTTGAATGTGGTTTCACACTAGAGCAGAGGAGGTGGGGGTTGGTGTGCTGGGTGTGCAGGAGCATGTTCAGGTCAAGACAAGGCAGATGAAAAGACTACCATGTGCAAGGCTCTGTGCTGAGTACTAGGAACACAAAGATGGCTTAGGACACAGTCCCTGCCCGTCACCCACTGTCCCAGGCTTGCGGGGGAGGCAGGCTTCCAAGTGACCAATCACGAAACCCCATGGCGAAGGCTTGATCACGTGCACAGCCAAAGGAGTATGCATCTGGCTGGGGCTTGTTGCAGGAGGGGATTTTTGAACTGGGTCTCGGAAGGATAGTTGGGAGTTTGCCAGGGGAAGAAGGAAGGTGAGGGAGGAGGATGGTGGTCCAAGGAAGGGCTCAGCCATGCAAAGGCCTGGAGGACAGACGGCCCGCCGGGGTCGGAGGCGGCTCCTTGCGGTGGTTTGGCCCTAGGGGGTGTGGGGAGGGGAAGGGTGTGATGGGCTTCCCGAAGGGAATAGAATCAGCTTTGTAGTCACTGCCCCATCCCTGGGACCCAGCCCAGCACCCCAAAACGGGTGGGGCCTAATACATATTGTGTGAGCAAGTAAGTAATTAAAATGGGGAGAAAATACCTGCCACACGGGAGAGTTTCCAACTTGAAGAGCCCGTCGTGTCCATGTGCTGGGCCCCCTCTGTGACATTCAGGTCCCTTGAAGACCAAGGCTGAGTCTTGCTCTCTGCAGAGCCGAGGGTCCAGTGCGGGTCTGGCTGCCTGAATCCTGCACAGGAACCTCGGGGGTGGGGTGAGGACCTCTCCCAGCACCTGTCCTGAGCAGGCCTGGGGACCCTGGGGGCCTGCGGAGCAGAAGCTGGCCCTGTTCAAGGAGGAGAGGCTGGCAGCAGAGTTCTCGTTCCCTAGAGAAGCTGTGGCTGGGGGACCAGCCACAGGAGGGTGATGGAGGGCTCACGTGTGTCTCATGGGGTCAAGGCCGAGTAGTCAGTTCTGAGCCCGGCCAAGGTGACAGGCGGAGGCAGCTTCGCTACAAGTAGAGCTGGGGGTTGGAACACCTGGCCCCCCGGTTTCCAGTCCTTCCAAGTGAGACAGACACCACCTAGCCAGGATTTAGTTACCTCTTGGGTTTGAAGCTCAGCACAAGACGCTTTCCCATGCTCTGGGGACATGCTATGGCTCACCGACTCCTGGTTAACATCCTGGTTGGTACGGAGCACAAGGGTGTTCACCTGGGGGAGATGGGGCTGATGGCGACCTCCACTCCCCTGCGGATGCAGCCCTCCCCCAGCACCACCCCACACTGGGAGTCTCTGGATGGAAAGAGGAAGGGATGGGATGCTGGGTGGTTATGGGTGGTTATGGGTGGGGTTCCCTAACCGCACCCCCACCAAGCAGGGGAGAGCGAACAGCCAGCACCCCTGCCTGTGCCCTGTAAAGGGAAGGACCACCCTGCGGAGGACACCAGCGGCCCAGCCCCTAATCCTACACCTCCCTCAGCCTGGGACCCTGAGCAGTCACTGCCCTACTTTGGGCCTCAGTTTCCCCATCTCTACAACAGGTGGGTCAGACTTAGACAACCTCCAAGTCTCACTCTGGCTACAAAGTGGAGTGGGTCTGTGGAGCAGACCCTGAGCCAGGCGCCCTGCTGCTCAGCTGCTCATTTTCACCAGGAGTGGGTGGGGCGCTGAGTGGGCTACGGAGATGCCCGGGCGGGGGGACCAGCCGCTGGCGGGGGACGGTGAGAAGGTGGAGGCACTGGAGGTCAGAGAGGAGCCGGCAGCAGTGGGCAGGGCCGGAGACAGGCGCTGCGGGAATCACAGGCACAGCCTCTCCGATTTGGGGTGGGGGAGAGTTGGAGAATGGCAGGTCCTTGGAAAGCACCAGGGGGCTCCCGGTAGTCACTGCAAACGCAAGTCCACTTTGGGGGTGCATGTCTAGGACTTCCCAAGCCCACCCCCTCCAGAAAGGAAGTGTGTCTCTCCTCATTTGAAAGCTTCCTGTATGGCCGCTCAACAACACCCATACTTTCTAGAAGGTATCTCCACTTAAAGCTGGGCACCCTCATCAGAAATGTGGAAGGAGAGTGGGCCGTGCGGGTCAGCAATGCCTTCCCTTGGTGTGAACCTAGGGTCAAGACAGGCGTGGAGGAAATACAGGCAGAGCAGGTCTGTGGACAGGGTGTGATCGGCATTTGTGCATGGAGTTGGAGCCCACACTCGGGCCAGCCCTGGCCTCCCACGCCATTTTCCTCACCCTAATTCTGGGGCAGGGGTGCAGGCAGAGTCTGTCCCCTGGGGGAACACTCGGAGGGCCCTCTCCTGTGACGGACAGCGTGGGCTCCGGTCCACGGCTCCCTCGGTCAGTGAAAACGCTCTCCGTCCTCATCCAGCCCCTCCCCCCCACCCCTGTCACTGGACACATGTAATTTATGGGCTGTGATATACTGCACTTCAGAATTGATTTTTGTGCTCAACGATGTAAAACATTTTTGGTGGACGACTGCCGCCGGGCGAGGTGTTTTCTCGTTACTGATGCGTGCATGGGGCGCCAGTCCCCACGAGGCGGGGGCCCCCGGCCCGGGTCGCTCCCGGGCCTCCAGCCAGAACTCTCAGCCGAAGGCATAGGCAGCCTTTCGAACTAAAGAAAATATTAATTTAAGATGCTGTGTCCACATGAAATCGTAGGGGCCTTCAGGACCCCACGTTAATTTGATTCAGGGCCGAGTCGAGAGGAGTGTCTGAAGGGCTAAGATCGGGCGACTTGTAAGACGTTTGTTGCTAGTGAGCCAACAGAAAGAAGTCGGCAAGGGCCCCAGCACCTCCATTCCGCAGGCAACCGTTTCCAGTTGATTTGCCTGGACAATCTCTTGAAGAAAGAAAAGCAAAAACCCCTTTGTCTTGTCTTTGGCGTCCGTGAGCCCAGCTGGGCAATTCCTGGGCCCATCATTCCTGAGACAAGAATTGGACCCTGTGGTCCTCCTGATGTGAACTCAGTTATATGGGAGGCTAGGAACAGGGACACTGGGACAGCGGGGGAAATGTGGATTCTGTGGTCCCCATCCATGTCACGCTCCTCCGAGGCTCCCTCTCATCTGGGGCCACGTGCCTCAGGAGACCCCTGGTCCTGACGGCATCAGTCCCACGGCACAGATTAGAACACCGAGACTGGTGGGTGGGTGGGTGGGGGTGGCTCGGCCCAGGTCACTCAGGCTGGCAGAGTGGCGGGAGAGAGGAGGGCCCGGTCTTTCTGACCCCAAAGCACGCATGGTCCCCTTGCATCAGGCTGCCTGCCCTGGGCTGGACCGGGCTGGGCTGTGACACCCAGCCTCCCCTCCTCAGCGGGCTCAGAGAACACACCCCAGCAGAGCAAACAGCTCTGTCTCCTTCCATCCTCGGGCCGGTACTGAGCTTGCCTCCGTTAGCGCGAGTGCAGACCCAAAGGCTGAACTCGGGGTTTCTGAGGACGGCCGCTCCTCGGGGAGCCCAGTGGGCACAGGCAACACGTTCATGAGGGGCAGTGCCCACCACACTTTTTTAATGGTCTATGAAAAACACTTTATTTCTTTTAAAATGAGAAGAAATAAATAGGATAAGGGACATAGAGTAACGAACGAATGCAGCCTGGGCCGAGGTCACACTGACGCAGCTGTAAAACTGAATTTTCAGTATGTCTTTACGGAGGGAAGGGTCGGGGACCGCTGAAGTGCCCAGGGTCCCTGGAAGTCACGATGTGGCCCTGACAGCAGGAAGGGCCGGGAGGAGGCTCTGCCATGGGTGTGCCACGGAGGATGTCCAGCGGGCACACGGGGAGGGTCTGGTGGCTGCTTTGGGGCTGCCCTTCCTCCCCCCAGACCACTCTCTGTTCCCAGAGTGGGAGAGGCTCCCCCCACCCCCCAGCAGCATGACCTCTGGGGGGAGGCTTAGGAACCCCTGTCACACGCTGACCCCCACCCCGGCTCTCCTCTCCACCTGCACAGGAATCGAGGTAGACCCTGAGCGGAGAGGCCGAGACAGATGTCTCCAAAGAGGCAGGTGCCAGTCCTACGCACGCTGCCTGTGCCCCACACAGGGGCCCAGATGGCGACCTCATCTTCTTAAACAACGGCAAAGAGCAGAACGGCACCTTAGACATCATCTAGCCCAACCCCCTCGTCTTACAGATGGGGAAACTGAGGCCCCGTGGGGCAGGGAGCTGAGCGGAATGGAGCTATCTGTCCATTTCTCTCAAGTGCTTTTCCTTCGAGTCCCTGCCTGCAGATTAGCCTGCATTTCGCGTGTAACTCAGCAGCCCTTGCCTGCGCGCACCAGAAGGGCTCCCTGGCACACGGCATGAAACAAAGTGAGTCGCTGCCTTTCATCCCCTGCCCGCACTCACGATCTCCCGCCAGGCAGAGCTCTGAGCCCCGGGTCCTTGAGCTGGTGGCGGGGAGCGTGAGCTCCTGTGACATAATCAGGGACGGGCACTTTCTCCACAGGTGCCATTCATTGTCAAGCATCCGTTCGATCCCCGCGGAGGGATGAAAACCAGTGTCAACTGCCTTCTCCCGGCCCCTTTGGAGGCCGCTCGGTATCGACATCAAAGAGCTCTGCATATTTATCATTCCTCCCTCGGCCTCGAGCAAGGACATCTGACAGGCACACAAAAGCGCCATAGTTTCCACTCGCACACTAAAAAGGCATCAGCAAGTTCAAACCCAAGTTGAAAATGTCCTCAAACAGGTACATTTTCTTTACTGGGAACCTGGAAGGATTATCACTTAGCATCCTCTCCAAAATCAATTTGCGTCCACTTTCCAGTCGCTTCTGGTATAAAATAAAGAAGCTTACGCTTCCTCATTCAGGATTTAATAAATGACAGCCGGCTGGCTCGGAAGAGAACATTTCTGGGGTGAGGGTGGATATCAGACAATGCCCTGTCTTTGGTTTTACTTTTTTTTTTTTTTTTCAAGAGCAATCACATCCCCTCTTTGAAATGCAATGGAACATGTTAAAACAGAGATTCAAGGATGACCTGACTACGGAAGATATTCGCTCTGGTGTGCTCGAAGCGTGTAAGCTCTCTTTGAAAAGTTAGGTAAAGCACTGCCAGCTGGAACTTTGGGGGGCGGAAATAAGTGTGCATTTGTTCGTGAAAGAAAGAGGAATAGAAATCAACTTTAAAAAAATTCTTCATTAAATGTGCTGGGGTGACACTGGCCCATAGGATCGTGTAGGTCAAGGGCAACCTCCCCGGCACGAGACCCATGCCCCGCGCTGTGCGCCCATGTCTACACGGAGCGGTAGTTCTATCACGTTGCTCTTCCCGTCTGCATTGCAGGGGGTTGCGCACACCTGTCGGCTTTGCCTCCAGGGGATGCAAAGGAACTCGGTGTGCACGAGGCGTCTTCCCTGGGCCTGGGCCTGGACCTCAGTGGACGCACCCTCGCAGGTGGGGACCCCATCAGGGCTCCCCAGCTCGGGAGTCTGAGCACCCATCCCCACTGCTGTGACTCCTGTGCTCTGCTCCGAGCGGGGCCCGCGATTTGCAGGTGAGGGACAAAAGCCAGGTCTTCCAGTAAGATGTTTGGAATTCCCAAGGGAGCGGAGTTTAACTATGGTCCATCGGTAGGTTCACAGTCACGTGCTTGGCCATGAAGCCAGGAAAGCAGGAAAAGGGAATAAGGGCGGCAGGCAGGGCGCAGACAGCAGAGCGACCTCGCACTTCCACGCCAGTTCTTCGCTCGTCCGCTTGTGCACACACCCAGCAAAGACGACCCGAGCACGTGGAAGGCACCAGCTGACAACTCTCCGCTTCCACCGAGTTCAGCCGCTCTGAGAAGCACCTCCCCCCGGCATTATTTCGTTTACTCTTCATATAGGAACTGAGTCAGGGCGTTGATTAGTCCGATTCACAGACAAAGAAACCGAGGCACGGCCCGCAGTGGCAGTTGAATTTGGAACTCGGGCCTTCCTGGCACCACGCTGCTGTTCTTTCCACGGAGACCCACGATCTGGGGCACCAGCCAGGAGGCCAAGCTTCTCTGGGGTCTTGCTCCTTAGCTGTGTGGTCTGGGGCAGCCCTTGGCCTCCCCGAGTCTCCGATCATAGACTCCCTTTGACTCCAATGGGTAGGGCAACTTCCCCTTGGATCAGCTTGCCCCCTCTCTCTGTCGGGCTGGGGGACCTGGTCCCATCCCCTCAGAGGGTTTCAGGAGTCCATTCCCTTCTAAGGCACACAGCTCCTGATCCCCAAACCAGGCCTCGGGGCTTGCAAACAAAAACCTCCGGTGACCTTCCCGATGTCGTCCTGTGGCCCCCACTTCACTGAGCTTCCTTCTGCTTCTGTAAAATGTGCAATTACCAATAATTCCCTTTCTTGCACCCAAATGCGAACCACCATGTTAAATTATTAAATATAAGTGTTTCTGAAATATTTTATCTTGACATGTATCTCCGGAATCAAATGACCCCGGGCAGTGCTCATAATTAATTTCATCAAAAGGGGGAAAAAAAGTGCTGGCAAGGGACTCCCTGAATGACCTGTCCCGCAGAAATACAGCTGACACTTGGCTCCCTTCTCCTCCCCCCTCCCCAGGACTCTGGAGGTCAGGAGCCTGCTCCTTCCACACAATTCCCGAATTCTTTTGTTGGGGGGAGGGGAGGCGGCAGAGGGGTTGGGTAACCATTTTGGCTAGTCTTGACTTTTTCTGGCTGAAGAAACTGAGCCCAGAGACGAGCAGTGACCTGCCTGTGGTGGCCAAGCCAGAGGAGAGCAGAGCTGGACCCCTAGCCTTGGGGATCTGGATCCCCGCCACCCCCCCACCCAGGTCAGCACCCCCACCCCCCACCCCCGTGAGGCTCTGACGTTGGGACCAGATAGGTGCGCTTAAAGGAGTGAGGGAAGCAGAACTGCTTCTTCGCATTAAAAATCCCCTGAAACAAAGGGCTTTTTTGTCCCCCTCCCCCACCAGCCTCAGAGAGAAAGAGAGATTAAGTTTGAGGAGTCACTTCCAATCAGAAAGCTACCATTTAATTACAATGCGCAGGAAATTACAGAGTGAATGGGCAGGCGGGAGGCCGGGCCTGCCCTGCGGGATGACAGGCCTGAAATCCAACCACTTCATCACCGAGCTTTATCACAAGAGGCTGTCTGGAAGGCTGACAATCTGATTGTACTGTCAACTCAATTCATAATTAATATATTTATCAAATTAATTACTGAAAATATCTTCCCGGCGCTCGCCGTAAAACAGTGGCTAGCTTCATGGCGGGCGGGCTCCGTTTTCTGCTAATAACCATGCTGTCAATTTAATGAGCGCAGGGAGCGGCCCTGTTTTGCCTGCCTGACAGACAAATTGCCCTCTTACAGGGAATGATCCCTAGAATTTAAGAGAAGAAAAGAAATATGGCATTGTTTGGTGACAGCCGCAACCGGAGGCTTGTCTTGGAAACTTTGCATCAATTCCGCCATACAAGACGGGGAGGCGAGCGGGGGGAGGGGGGTGCTTTGGCAGCTAAATGGATACTTTATGAATTCCTGACTGATCCCTTCATCAGAGGGTCCCGGCCGGAGCGGTTTCCCGGAGTCCTGAGTTAACCCCCAGCCTGGCTGGAATCTGCAGGTCCAGGCTTAGATTCAGGGACTTGAGAAGCAGCAGTCTCGGGAGGCGGGTTTTTGTGAGGAAGCGAAGCCCACGTGCCCGGGACCCCCAGGGCACAATGACACCCTGAGATGAGCCCCTGGACTGTCTGCACAACACTTTTCTCCCCTCGCTGGGGCGGAGACTCAGGCCTCGGTCAGGGCTCCGAGCTGAGGTCTTTCCCAGCAGGAGCCTGATGCCCATGGCCGACCTGGTGACTCTGAATGCCCTGCCCCCACCTGGCTGTGTGTGCCGCGTGGTGCAGCTCTAGCACCCACCTGGGCTTGTGCTGGTCACCGGGCGAAGCTGACTGTGCAGACTTTGCCTGCCCTTGTGGGAAGCCACCTGCCCAGGTGAGAAGAGACAGGTAGGCCCAGACAATGCCGAGGACAGGGAGCTGTGGGGAGCCCGTATCTTGGCCAGAAGGGACAGTGATCCCAAGGGGCCACACTCGTGCCAGCAGAACTGAGTAAGGCTGAGGGCAGGGGCACCGTGGAGACCCACAGACTGCAGCCTTCTGGCCTGGCCAGCAGGCTTCCTGGAAGAGGCAGCATTTCAGGAGCAAGTTAGTGGGTGGGCAGAACACTTAAGAGAAACAGGCCTCACTGTCCTCTTCCCGTGGGCCAGGCGCTGGGTGGGCGGGCGCAGGGACAGGGTGCCGGTTCCCACACGGACCCAGGCCCCTGTGGGGAGACCTTCAGAGAGATGCCAGGAGGGCTGGGGGGCCGGGAGCCCATGCCCCCAGGTCCTTCAGGTCCTTGCCATTCCCACCTTTCTGCACACACCTGGTGAAGGTCAAGGGTGGGGCATTCTCAAGGCCTCTGAACAACGCGATCAGAGCCCGGAGCTTTCCCTGCTCCCTGCGCCTCCGACCTGAGCCCATCCTGTTGCTCATCCTTTGGGCTTTCCTGTCCCCTGTGAGCCCCCTTCCCCTCCCCTCCCCTGCACACCTCCCTCTGTTCTCCCCTTTCCTCTGGGCTTTCTGGAGGAAATACCAGTTGTCATTCATGAGGAGAAAAATCAGTCACTGGCTTTTGTTCAGAGGTCAGGGGAGGGGCCTTAAAAACCCTGATGATGCCACACCCAGACCTTTCCTCAGACTTTCCAGAAGCTTCCAGAAAGCCCAGCTCCCTTCCTCGGTAGCTCAGCTTCTCACAGCCCTTCAGGGTTTCAGGATCAGCCCTCCAGCCTTGTTCCCCTGCCGAGCGGCCTCTTGTCCCCATGCTGCCTGCACCTCCTGAGCTCTGCCTCGGCATGGAGCCACCGTGCCCCACGCAAGCACCTGGCCTGTGGGCTTCCACCTGCGTGGCCGCCCTCAGCAGGGCAGACGCTTTTAGTTCCTGCCACCTGGGAAGGGGGTGGCCTATGCATCTGGAGGTCACTTCAACGGAAAAAGGTGCCTTGGTCACATACATTTCCTTGTCTGCCTAAGCCCCCAGGTAAAAAGCAGCCTGAAAAATAAAGAGCTTCAGCCCCAAGGCCTGGGGCTGCAGTCCAAATCTCAGTGGGTGGCACCCGCAAGGCCCAGCCGCCCAGGCCGGGGGGTGGCCCCCAGCTGCAGTCCGGGAGGCCGGCCTGAGGTGTATCTCTTCTTGGTGTCCTGGGGCCTTGCCTGAAATTGGGGAAGTTTCCACAATTGTTCTCCTGGAGCCCATGCTGGACATGAGAGTAAGCACATGGTGACAAATAGGAAGAAGCCATCATGTGCATACATACGCTAATTAACAGGTTAATAATCTTTAAGTTCATATTGTGTGTGTGTTTTGTCTTTTAAGCATGTTTGAAGGCTCGGAAGAAGGATGTGCCCCTGCATCTGAAGCCGTAACATTGTTGAAGGCATTGGTGGTGCCCGATCTGTGTAATGCACCAACACCCGTTTCCGCAGCGCTGTCTGTTACACCTCTAAACATACATAAACTTTAGACAGAAAATGTTTTTAAAACAGCCTGCTGAGGGAGGCGCTGGCCGGGGCGGGGGAAGGCGGGCCCTACCCCGACACAGGGCACAGCCAGTGGT
This sequence comes from Anoura caudifer, assembly GCA_004027475.1. NCBI lineage: Eukaryota > Metazoa > Chordata > Mammalia > Chiroptera > Phyllostomidae > Anoura > Anoura caudifer. The sequence continues at coordinate 26,075 of PVKU01009175.1, forward strand.
CACGGGAGGGGTGTGGGGGGACTGCAGGGGCGTCGGGAGACCTCCAGCGACATATTCTTAGACGGCCGTAGTGGCAAAGATGCGGGTAATTTGCACGGTGTTTAACTGCCTCTTCAACAGCCCGTTTTTCTTGTCCAGTGGCTGGGCCTCCATAAACCAGAGACGAGGCCTCCCCATTTGGCTCGGCTTTAGAGGGACGGCGCTGTAAAGTTAATGCACTGAGAAATCCACGGCGCCCTGGCGCTAAACCCAACATGGGACATAAAGAATTCGGGCTGCTCAAAGGAACGGCAGCTGCTAAGGAGACGAAGGGACCTCTGCCAACGAAATCCACCTGAGGGAGGGCGAAGGGCCGTCCCCGCCAAGCAGCCGGCAGCCAGGAGGGAGAAGGGGTCTAGCCAGTGGGCTGGGGGCTCTGAAACGCCAGTTGCCACCACCCCTTAATGAACCACTGCTGGATCCCCAAAGTCAGAAAAGTGCCGACAGAGGAAGAGAGAAGAAGAGAAACAAGAAAGGCAAAGAGGAAAAAAGAACCTTGAGGTCTGGCTAAAGCTGCTGAGAGGGGAAAGCTAGAGAAACATCTCAAACGGCAAAGCGGTCCTTTCAGGCACCGGTGATGGGGAGGAGCAGAGGAGGTCAGGAAGGCCAGAGGTGGCCAACTGCACGGATGCGACCTCCGGCAGGGGGGCCCACGATGTCCATCTGAGGCAGGGAGGTTGGCTCTGAACAACTTTTATTTTCAGAGGAAGATGGCGAGGTCACCTGAGTCAGGAGACAGAGCCCTCAAAGTTGGGTAGAAATGAAGGGAGCCAAGGCTCACCTGAGGTCCCCAGCTCCCCTGCACTGTCTCACGAATACAGACGTTCAACGGAGCAAATGGCAGTGACTCGGGTCTCAGTCAAAGGGATGAAGACGTGAGGAGCAAACCTCAGGGCCAGGTGACAGGGAGAGATGGCATTTGAGAGCAAAGAGGAAATGACAGCTGCTGTGTCTGCTCCAGGTGTGCAAGCAGAGGAGGGCAGGCATCTTGGGGTGGGGGTGCTTCAAAACTAATAGAGCCCCTTTGGTGGACATAACATCACTCACTCATTCATTCAACACATAGCTTAGTGCCCTGTTCTAGACCAGGCTCTGGCCTAGGTGTACAGCTGTAAACAAAGTAGCCCTCCCAGGTTTCTCCCAGTGCGCAGACTCATACTCCAGGTGCTTAAAAGTCACCAGGGAGCTTATGGAAGAACATATTCCTGGGCTCTGTTTTCAGAGGGGCTGATGTGGTGGGTCATCGGTGGGACCCAGGAAACCACATTTTACAAAAGAACCCAGGTTATTCTAACGCAGACCTAGATGATGTGAAGACCTAGCTTTGAGAAATACTGGCCTGGTGGGAAATATAAAAAGATAGTAAGTCAGGAAAGGATGTCAGGAATTTTCCACAGATGCCAGAATCCTAGAATTAAAAGAGCTACTGTGTGCAAGGGGCTGAACACAAGGCCTGTGTTTTCACCATCAGCGTCACCATCACCTTCAACATCATCATTGCCACTGTCATCATTGCCATTACTATTATCACCACCATCACCATAACCATCACCATCACCACCACCATCACCACCATCACCACCACCATCATCATCACCACCATCACCACCACCACCATCATCACCATTATCATCAGCAGCACCATCGCCATCACCATCATCATCACTACCACCACCATCATCACCACCATCACCACCACCACCATCATCACCACCACCACCACCACCATCACCACCACCACCACCATCATCATCACCACCATCACCACCACCATCATCATCACCATCACCACCACCATCACCACCATCAGCACCATCACCACTGTCATCACCATCATCATCATAACCATCATCAAACTGAATGAATTAAGAACATGAGATGGAGCTGTCAAGAACCAGTGCCAGGTGAATCACATCTTGGGCTTTCCACTAAAACTCAGGAAGTTCAACATCTACCCTCTTAAGGCTGGGAGAGGATGCAGGCTCACCACCACATTTAGCATGTGGGGGAGAAGATTTGACAGCAAAGTGGCTGCCCAGGAAGAGATGAGAGCCTGGGAGAAGGCTCCTTTAACTGTTGGACACTAGACTTTGCAGCTCCCGGGTTCCAGGTCCTGAGGCGGGGCTGCAGCAAGGGAGGAGCCTGAGCGGCGGGGGTCCTTGTGCTCAGGCCCACATATCTGTGGTTTTGCTCGTGGGCCACGTCCCTGATACATTGCCAAATGGGGCCCAAAAGACAGAAAACCATCTGACATAACAGCAAAGTGGAGTCACAGGCCAATGTGCAGAATTGTCACCATAGTCCTTGGTGGCCCAGAAAGGGCTGGAATGGTCTGGAAGATGTTCAGAGCAGCAGCTGACCACCCTGCAGCTGGACCAAAAAAGCACTGACTCAGAAGTTGAGGGCAACGAGGCCTCCAGACGAAGCCAGATGAGAGTGAGTGGGGCTCAGTGGGCAAAACCCTGGTCTAAGCAGCGAGAGCCTCAAATGTGCTGTGTGACCTTGGGCAGGTCGCTTTCCTTCTCTGAGCTTCAGTTTCCTCACTTGTGGAATGAGCGGGCTCAGCAAGATGTCTTCAAGGGTCTGGTATCTCTGAAGCCTATAAAATTGTTCTTATTTAAAATAATAAGATTCCCCTGAACTTTACTGTCCTTAAGGGCTTGGGATCATTAAAGTCATAACACAATTTAAAAAGTAGAAAGAAATAAAGACTCTTAGGAGGCACCAAAATATGAAAAATAAGATTAGAGTAAAACATGGCCTCCATCAGGAAGCCTAAACACAGGGTCCGGGACAAACAGCGCCCCTTTTTTATTACAAAATCTTTTATCACAAAATCATACGCATGGAATTCTGTAACATAACAATATCACACTCAAGCATGCCACATGACATTTTAGGTGAAATGTTCAAATGTAAACTATAAATTGTTACACCCTTATTATTCCCCCACCGACCACCTCCAAGCAGGCGCTACTTCCGCCGGACCCTGCCTGAGCCGAGATAAGCTCTGACGCCTGCAGCCCCCAGCCCACCCCATGCTGAGGGCCCCACCCAGGCTGAGCCCTCCTTGTGACAATGGGATTTCCCATTGTGATTTGACCAATGTGCTTCGGAGGAAAGGGCAGAGGCCGAGGTGAAGTTGCTCCCTTACAGATGCCCATCAGCTGGCTTCTCGGACTTCCTTGAGGACAACGACTTTCGGAGAAGGAAACTTGGCCCCAGGCGTCATCAACACCCCCAGGCATTGCAGGGGGTTCCAGAGTGGTGCACACCAGTGGGAATGAGCAGAGTCTCTGTCGCCGTGAATTAATTAATGGACGTTTCACATCCGGCATCTCTGTTACTGACCCCTGCCCTGAGCAGCTGCCCCACCAGCCGGGGAAGAAAGCCCAGACTCTGAAGGTCACTCCTGAAGACTCTATGAGGAGGTGTCTGCTGGTTCCCTGGACCCCCCGAAAAAGCCCAGAAAACTACCTAGAAACAAGGGTTACACACAGTTAAATAAGGACTCGAGGGGTGAAGGGAGGACTTTGTCCCTCAGACAGACCTGGGCTTGGGAACCACTGAGACCTTTCATCAAACGGACTCTCCTCTCTAGACCTGCGTCACCGCCTCTGTGAAATGGTATCGACTTCTCGGGAGTACCGATGACATTCCAGCATTGGTCGTGTAAACAGCAAGGTGACAAGCACAGGCCTGGCACGTAGCAGGGCCCAGGAGGGGAAATGTGGAGACTCTACTTCCCAGAACCGTGCCACACACTGCTGTGATGACACGGAGTCCATGTCACCCCCCTTCAACTTGGGGGGGACTTTGTGGCTGCCTCAGTGAACGGAACGTGCCAGAAGCCACCCTGCACGACTTCTGAGGCCCGGTCACGAACAGCAACATGACCTTTTGGTGGCTCTCCTGGGAGGGACATGCGCCTTGGGATGCCTGGGCTGTCTTTAAGAATTCTGGCGACTCAGAGGTCACCACGTGGAGAAACGACCCAGAGACAGAGAGAGATGCCCAGGGAGGCCCAGCCGCTCCCTCCTCCGCCAAGTGAGTCCCCCCAGCCTAGGCACACGTCCAGGGGTGGGTGAGCCCTAAGACGACTCCAGGCCCCAAGCTTCGAGCCGCCCCAGCCGTTCTCTGGTTGAGCAGAGGAGGGGGCACTGAGCCCAGCCCACAGGATGTATCAGCGCTGGTGCTGTTTCTGAGTTCGTAATGCTTTGTGACGCAGCCTTCGGTGGCTGAAAGAGGACCTCAGTTGGGGAGCAGGGTTGTAATTGTTCTATATGGAAAATGCTGGGAGGGACTCCGGACTGGGGCTGGGGAGGGGGTGCTCCTAGCAGGTGTGGGGGAGACCAGATAAGCAGAGCCTGCCCTGGCCCAGTGCTCCCAGCTCGAGTGAGAATGTGCCCTTCCTGGAATTACCTGGGACAGTTCCCTGGGCTGCGGGCACGGAAACACACTGAGAGAGCTAGTGAGAGGGCTAAGGGAAGTTCGGTGTTCTCCCCTACAACCACTCAAGTACCGGGAGAGAGTGGGTCAAGGACCAGACGCTCGCCTCCCCACCCTGGAGCCCCGAAGGCCCCCGAGACGGCCAGCCAACAAGGGGAAAGGTGCCCACAACGACGGCGGATGGTTCTGCTCCACATTGTGGCCTCCGGGCTAACTCCGGCTCTCCGCCCGTGTCTGTGAATGAAGTGTGATGGGACCGCAATGCCACCCTGCTCCTTTGTCCAAGTGTTGGCTGTGGCTGCTTTCACACCACAGCCACGGGGTTGGGCGGTCATGACAGATGCCACCTGGCCCGAAACCTCAGGCTGCCGGCCCCTGCCCTAAGCTGTCAAAGTGAAGTCCTGACACCGGCACCTGGGCCTGGCCTGGTCTCTGGCGTGTGTCCGTCCACACCTCCCCAGGCATGAGATGTTCTGGAGTGCCTTAGGGGCACAGCAGGCCCCCAGCTCCGCCTTGGGGTCAGAAAATGATCAGACAAGGTCATTGTCCTATGAGAGAGCACGGCGCTGCTCGGGGACCACCACACAATCCCAGAACCTGGGAGAGAACGGTCAGAGGCACACAGAAGTGCAGACTGCAGGAATCTGGCAGCTAAAGAGAGGCAGCCGCCCATCCCACTTGGGGGTGGTGGCCGGGGAAGGCTTCTGGGGGCACAACGGTAGCACCAGGTCCTCAAGGACGAGCAGGACACAGTGAACATAAGGGGCAGGTGCGGACAGAGGGAAGCCTGGACAGAGGGAACAAACGCACAGGCAGAACCGAGAGAGAAACTGGGCGGGACAGAGCATCGAGACCCAGGCGCTGCCGTCCACCGTCGTGCAGGGAGAACAAGGAGCGCAGCAGGGGAGAGAGCTGGAGAGCTGGACGGGCAGGGCCTGGAGGGCAGGCAGGCCCCGAGGGCAAGGCAGAGTCCACAGACGCCGAGCGCCACCGGGGAGGACCGTGAAGGGTAGGCCTCCTTAGTTGGGAAGAGAGCTTGCCTAGACTCCATGGCTCTGACTGCCTTCACCCAGACACAGGGTTTCCACACCGATCTGCTTCTCTGTCTTCCTCGTAGCTCACTCAACCTGGGCCCCCGGCCCTTCCCGGGCTCGGAGGACAGAAGCCGCCATGACGGGCTGTCCCTAGCAGTGAGGGCCTTCCCTGCACACACCTGGGATCTGCCAACCGAGGGCTCAGTGCCCTTCCTCCCTCAGCAAGTTTCACCTCAGGCCAGTTTTCAGGCAGGAAGACAAGACTAACCACCAGGGAGGGCACATAAAAGGGGGGCGGGGCGACACAGCCACAGGGCAGGCGACTGGTGCCCTCCAAACCTCTCTCTGAAAAGGCTTCTAGCCCATGTCCCGAGGGACAAGTGGGCTTTTGTGAATGGGCCTGGCATCTGGGACCCAGCCGGGAGTAGGCATTTCACTTCGGCTGGAACATGGTGGAGTTAAGCTTGAGGGCCGCCGGAGGCCCCAGACCTCTTTGCTTCTGCATAAGGCGCTCTTTCAAAGTCGTGCTCACCTCCGGCTTTCCTGAATCAGAGGCAGACAACTGCATCGCTGTTCCCACATGATGTTATTGCTAAATACAGAGGCATTTTATGAAGCAATCTGACCTATAAACACTGTCCCCACAACAATCCTGCTTGGGCCAGCATTATTATTATCATTCTCATTATTGTTTTGTCTGAGGGACCGAGGGCGCTGCGATGAGGAAGGCACACTCTGCAATGGGAGGCGTTCGGTGGGGGAACTCGGCTTCTGCGGCGCCGACCTTGGCTCCGACTCACGTGCTTGGAGTGCGCCCTCCGCCGAGAGCCTGCTTTCCCTGTGTCAAGAAGGTGAAGACGCCTGGGGTGCTGAGCATTCGGCTGGGGTGCCAGTCCCGTGCCTGTCCCTCTGCCCTCGGTGGACCCCAGTTTTTCATCTGCACGACGGAAGTAGGTGACCCTTAAACGCCTTACACAAGCAGTAAAGGCCTGGCAAAAACCCGCCGTCCTAATCCCCAGAGTTGGGGGGTATGCAACTTGTAAAGCCCCTCGGAAGCCCCAGTCCTGCAGTCTTGGCCTCTTAGAGCCGTGCAGTTGGGCCAGGGATCCATAGGTGGCAGCCTCTTGCTAACTAAGATCTAAGGGAAACCGCTCCGTGGATGTAGGTATAGTTTCTCAGCACATGTGAAGAGGCCAGCAGGGAACGGAGACCAGGCACCGAGCTCTTTATCTGCAGAAGTCTGACACGTCTCCCTTAGAGCAGCGTGGCCGTTGGGAATGTGTAGTCTTGAAAATAAAACATATGTCTCCAAAGCAGCTATTCACAAGTCATATTTTTAGTAGGGAAACAAAGTCTACAAACAAGGATGGAACTCATGGAAGATCATCACCTAAACGTTTGGCCTTCTGACACAGACCCCGTGGAAGCAGGGGGGGCTTCCTGGAGGACCTCTGCCAACAAATCCCCCCCCACCCCCGGCGGCCTCCTCGCTGCTGCTCTGGTGGGAAACTTCATGCCAAGGGAACAAGGCCTTTTCCTTTGTGACGAGGCTCCCGATTCTTCAGAGAATCCAGCTCCAGTCTCTCGTTCCCGTCTCATGAGCCTCGTGCAACCGGTTGAAACTGACATTCAAAAATCTTTACCAGTGACAAAGGCATTTGCCCTCACCAACAACCAAAGACATCGTTATGAAAACAAAGAGATTCCATGTTTACATCCTCACTCGACAAAAGTTCATGGGTGACAAGCTTTAGGCAGAGCCATTATGAAATGGGCATTTTTGTAGGACAAAACTGGTTGGTGAAAACCCAGCAGTTTTTGTCACTCCACCTGCATGCCAGGGTCAGTGCCAGGTGCTGGTGGCACAACCGAGAGCCAGGCCGATGAGGACCTGCCCTTGTAGGGCAGGGTTGGCGGGGCCCCCGCCAGGTGAACTCGCAATTTTAATTCAGGGTGGCAGGTGCTGCATCGAGGGCAGAGGAGGCTGCTCGGGGGCACGGAATAGAGGAGCTGGCCCAGGGAGGTGACATGGCTCTCGGAGGACAGGATGGCCAAGTGGAGACCCGAGCCCGGGCCGTGCTCTAGGCAGGGGGGTGGCAGGCCTGGAGGGGTGAGGGCGGCGGTCTGAGGGCCCGGCTCAGGAGGAGGATGGAAAGGCGGGTGATGGATCAGGGCAGAGAGCAGTCAGAGCGGGGCTGGAGAGGACGGGCTCTGGCCCCAGTACAGTGGGGGCCAGTCGGGGGTCTCAGGCTGAGAGGCAGCAAGATCAGATTGGCCCGCCAGGAAAAAGCAGAAACCCCCTTGCCTTCAGCGTAGAGAACGGATTCAGTGGACCGGCTGAGGGGAGAGGTGGGGCCCTGTCCCACAGAAGTGGCGACCGAGACAGGTGGAGTAGAGATTGTTTGGGGGTGGGGGGTGGAATCTCAAGATTTATCTGCTAATGGATGTGCAAGAGAAGAGAGAAGGCGGACTCCATCATGAGTGATGATCACTCAGATGGGGAACACGAGGAGAAGAGATTTGGGGAGGAAAGGATGACGAGCTCGCCGGCGGATGCGTTGGGTTTGGGGCACCTGTGGGTCACCCAAGGGCGCTTGAGCAGGCAGCAGCTGCATCCCCAGATCTGATGCTCCGCAGGGTGGTCTCGGCAGGACTCACGCCCAGCTTGGGGTCAAGGGAGGCTGTTGAGGGACATTGGGCAGAGCAGACCCTCCCCCGCCAACTTTAACAAGTATGGGAGTCACGTGCGTGTCCATGAACTTGAGAGCTCCATCTCAGTTCTACTCCTCTGAACCTCAGGGGCAGCTGCTGAGGCTCCGAATCCTCAACCAGCTCCCTAGGAGACGGGCAGACAGTCAAACGTGCGGGAACGCCACCGGTGCTCTAGAGGCCGGAGGTAATAATAGCAGCATTGGAGGAACCTAGAAAATTCTGTTTGTTTTTTTTTTTTTTAAACAAATTCTATGAATAACCCAACCTTAGTAAGGGTTTGGTGAAAAAGATGCTGTGATAGATGGCAGTCGGGATGTGTACTGAGCTTGTGAATCTAAAGACCTAAAATGAGAGTGAAAACCAGCGAAGAAAATCCTGGAAATTGGGTGATGGAAACAGCAAAGACTCCATCTCTTCCTCCCCAAATGCCCGACCAACCCATGATCTCGCGTTTAGTGAAACCTTCATCATAAAGAACGTCTCCGATGGAAACCCAAGCCCGGCAGGTTAAGCGCACACAGTAAGCACCGCCCTGCGAACTGAACTGACTGTAAGGGAGAAACGGATTTCGTACGTTAGTCTTGACATTCACAAGAAAATGTAAAGTAGCCCCGATGAAACGTCGGAACTCCTCAAGTAGTCAAATGCGTAAATACGCACCCCTTGTCCGAGTCTCCACCCAAAGGCGCAAATCAAATCCAGGGAACGTTCCTCTCCCCGCCCCCAACATATGCCCTTTTATCCCTCCGTTCCAGCGCTCGGCTCAGCCACCTGGGACTCCAGTTATTCACTTCCATGTCCGCTCTCCCGCTCTCCCTCTCTCCCCAACCCCCGTGCATCCCTGAGGCAGGGACATCGTCTCTGTCACATCTGCGCGGAGCACCCTGGTGGGCACAGACCTGGCACTCGGTCGTTGTTTGTTGACTTGCTCTTTCATCCAGCAGCAGAGCCTCCCAGGTCTTTCTTGCGATTCCAGACTTTCTCTGTTTCTGGCACAGCTGGATGGGGGATTCTCCCCAGGATTTCTCAATGTCAAAATGATTTTTAAACACCCACCCCTGAAGCAATTTTAGGAAAAGCAAGAAGGCACAGCCAAAGCAGAGCAAGTACGAGAGAGAGCCCTGACACCCGGACCCTGCGGTGTGTCAGGATGGAGAACGGGCAGGGGGAGGGAGACTTCCGGGCAGCCCACTTATTTGGGATTCACAGGCTCACCTGTACTCGCACGGTGCTCTTCTGATAGGCTGCAAAACCTAAAGCTCCTTATTAAATGTCAGATAAATCAGCTAGCCTGCGGCGAAGCTGGCGAAGGGGCGGCGTGGGCTCCAGTCCAGTCCTCGGTAATTGATGGGCTCTGAATAAGCAGAACCAATCCAGGCTGATTGTGGATGAAATGACTGCAGCCAGCAAAGTTCAAATAAGAAATATGTGAACTTTAAAGTACTTGAACACAAATCAAGACAGTGAGTTTTTATAAAAATCTTTACTAGCTCAAACCACGGAAGATCAGGATGACCTTTATCCTTGAGCTGAGTCTCGGGTGGAGCCGGGACCGTGCACAGCGTATCGGGCCTGGTGCCCCGGGAAGGCCACGGTGGGAGAGGGCTGTGCTGACCGGGCCTCCGCCAGCCCTCCATGTGCGTCTGTGTGGACGCCGGGCAGCGTCCGTGAGATGCCAACTCTTCGCCGCTGTCCCACCAGAGCAGACTTCCCCCTTTCCTTTGCAGGGTACTCGAGGGGGCCCCACCTTCCCCTCGACCTTTGGATTATGGAATCCGGACTCTGGGCTGCAGTCCCCGCTCCCTGTCTGTGCTTGGACACACACTGGGGTCTTTGGGGAGCCCCAGACCTGGTATCAGCTGAGCTCGGTGACAGGACTCCACACAGTCCCTGGCAGACGCTGCACATACATGTTCATCCGCTGCCTCTTTGCGCTAGGTCCCACGTGGGTGCCTATTTCTCCACGGAAGAAGTGAGACTCGACCCCGGGCAGTCTGGCTGCAGGGCCCACAGTTCTGCCCCCGGTGCAAGGCTGCCTCTGCCCAAGGGAGACGCCTGGAGCAGGTCCAGGTGAGTGGCCTGGGAAGGGTGGGCCACGTGTGGGGAAGATCCGGCCGTCCTGGAAGAGCAGGGACTACATGAAGGCCGAACCAGGGTCAAAGGCTGCAACGTAAATTGGGTTGGGGGCCATTCATTCACACATTCAGCATTCATTCATTCCACCGGGACTCAGTGGGTACCCACTTGGCACCAGAGATGCCACGGGCACCAGAGAGAAGACACAATCATGAACCAGTGTTTCCAAAGACATCACTTGGGCATGAACACAAGTCAGGGAGAATAACTCTCCAGAACTATCTAGACATTTCACATCTACCTTCTGCGTGGCACTTCCTGATGCTGCTGGATATCAAAACTGAAACCAGGTACCTCAGAGTACGGATTCAGAAGCTACTTGAGGTCCAAGCGATGTGAAGCAGGTTGACAGATAAAATACAGGACGCCTAGTTAAGTTTGAATTTCAGGTAAACAACAGGTACTTTTTTAGTATAAGAGCATCCCTGATGGTGTGAGAGGCATATTTAAAGAATCATTTGTTGTTTATCTGAAATTCAGATACAGTGAGGCGTCCAGTAATCTCATTACCAACCCTGGCACCCCTAAATGGAGTGACCTTCTAACTGAGCTTCCCTGCGTAACGGAAGGGCCGAGAGTCAAGGTCACCCACAGAAACAGTTAGTGACTCCCTCAGGTGACCTACACCAGGTTTCAAGGACCCAATCCAGGGCTCTTTCTGCTTCACCAGGCTGCCTTCCGTGTCCCCAGCTAGAGGGGCCGGGATTCAGGGACAAGCCTGAAAATGACCGAACCGAGCCACTCAGCCACCGGCAGCTCCGGGCGCCTTAACCCTGAGTCGGCAGCACGGCTCTGGAGCCGCTCTTAATCTCGGTGGGAAAGTGAGAACTTGGAGAGTGCCGTTCCCCACAAGTCAGGGGTGCTCTGACCCTGGCGTCAAAGGCCAAAAGCCTTAAGAGGAACCGTTCCCTCACCAGGATGCTCCCCGCCCCGCCCCCAGGCCGTGATTGCAGGCAGGTGTGCCGCGGCCGCTGTGGCCTTGTTTGGTGAAATGCTTCAGGGAAAATCAAAAAGTAGTCCCGGCCACAGCTTAGGGGAAATCAAATGTCCCCTTCAGAGCAACATCCCAGGAGACCGCGGGCAACGTCAAGGTGCCTTTATCTGAACACATTCCATCAGGAGGGAGCAGGAAGAAGCCCCGGCCGCTCGAGGAAACTCAATCAGGCGCTGTGGCATTCACAGGGGTATCGGTTACCAGTAGCCTTGTGGGGCAGCAAGGAGATTAAGAGGAGGATTACCTGCCACTTACTATGTGTCATCAAGGAGAGCAGCTTAGGCTACAAGCCCCGTTTAATCGCGTCCTGGCAGGCTTTTCTCAAAAGGATGGCTGACAGCATTTCTAAGCATGTTTTAAACTGTCCGTCATATCAGTGATGGGGACTCAGCAGCAGAGAGTGACAGCAACGACAACAGTGGCCACCGGAGGAATTTCCGACAAGTGGCCCTTTGTGGAATGATGGGAACTGGGGCAGGGAGGTGCGGGGTGTTGTTCTGGAAGCTTCGGGGCCACTGAAATCTTCAGACGTGGTCCAGCTTCCCATCGCACCCCGCAATCAGCCTGTGTGCTTGGCCAAGGCAACGTGGGTGTCAGGACAGACTTCATCAGGTCTGACGCCGTCTCTGAGGATGGAAGAAGCCCCCATCAGCCCTGGCTCTGAATCTGGGCAGCCAGATCACGAGCGGGTTTGCCTCCCCAGTGACCGCCTCGTGGGACAGACAAGAGGTGTGGTGGCCTGAAGACAGGCTGGGTCCCAAGCCACCCACACCACGTGGACCAGAGGGGACCACCAGCTGTTTGTATGAGGTTTTACTGGAACACAGCCCACCCACTCATTCAGCACCTGTTGTCGATGGCTGCTTTCACGCTACCACAACAGAGCTGGGTAGTTGTGACAGACACCGTGTGATTCCTCCTTGGAAGGGATCTCGAGGTCCTGTGTCACCTCGGATCTGCTCCGGGGGTCGGGGGCGGAGGCCACGTCTGGACACCTTCTAAATCCCAAGATGTGGAAGCCATACTTGTTGAAGAGAAAACCTTACCGAGGTCCAGTGTAGAAGAATTCCAGGTGGCCTCGTCCCCGCTGAGTTCTTGCCACAGATAATTTCCAACTGACCAAAGAGAGAGAGTACCCACTTTTGGTCATTTTCCTGAAGTGGGAGGCTGATCAGGCTCAGAAATCTCAGGTGGCTTCCCACTGCCAAGGGCAGTTAGGAGCAGCCAACCTCTGACCCCGGCACGGCAGCCACCCATCCCTTGCACCCAGGCCCCCTTCCATCCTTGCCAGTCACGAAATTTCACGTGACTGCAGCAGATCACTCATTTGGCACTGGTCCCACGCCCAGCACTGCGCGCAAGGGCCGTGGTACAGGCTCCTCGTGCCAGCAGCCTGCACCTTCGGTCCTGCACCCAAGTGGAAAACTCAGAGTTCCACGAACACTGCCTTCCACCGCACCTGCCGACCCCCACCTGTCCCGCCAGGTCCTCCTCCAGTGCAGCTGGGACACCTTTCCAGACGTCTCCAGCTAGACGATGCCTCTCCCTCCCGGGGCCTCCAAAGCAGCCCTTCCAAACATCACTTGTGGGACTGACCATATGCACCCAATGTTGGTGGCACCTGTGTCCAGGAACCCATGGCATTCCCAAATTAAGGGTTTCTACTGTTCGTGAGTGATGCCAGGTGGAGGGGCGGGCACTGTGAGGATGAAAATAATGTATTGTAGGAGCTCTGCCTGGTGCTTGACTTTATCTGTTATCACCTGGTGGGAGGTCCCAGGCAGGTAAGGCTGGCTGCCCCCAGCTCTTCTCTCTATGCTTGTCCACTGTCCCATCGAGAGGGATACTTGGGCACTGGCCGATCTCTGCCTCTGCCAGGGGCTCCACACTGCCCAGTGAATCTGCTTGGGGAGCAGCGGACCATTGGTCCACAGCGGCCCTCCAGCAGGCCCCGAATCTACCAGGGTCACCAGGCCTCTGCCAGTCAAGCCGGGGCCACCACCCTCTATCCAGATCTGCTGTCTCCTTTCTCCCTGCTCTCCCAGCCGAAGGACAGGCACATGGCTCTCTGTGCTGCCAGGAAGTGGAGAGCAATTTGTTTCCACCAAACACTGTTTCTATCGCTCCTTTCTACCCATCAGCTCCTGCGCCAAAGTCTGCCTTTAAGTGGACCCACCATGGCCTCCCCTGCACTGGGAGAGTCTGCCCCTCCCCTGGACACTCTCCCTCCTCCTCCTCTTGTCTCTCTCTCAATTTCTCCTTTTTTCCTGCCTTGCACAGGTAATTGTGAGACGTGAGGGAAAGCCCCGGCGTATTCAGTTCCAAACACTGCCCAGCAGTTCTCAGAGGGGCACAAAGAATCGCGGTGAATGTCACATTGAGTCCCTCCAGCTGCACCTGCCGGCCGCCCCAGCCCCTTCGGTTCAGCGGGGGGTCACCGAGCGCTCGCAGATTCTCCGATGGCAGGAGAGCTACTATGTTTTCAGTTCACAGTGAGATTAAATCTACAGCGTTTGACCCATCTAATTTATTTTGTGGCTGGCGGAGCAAGAAAAGCCCGTCCTGAGATCTGGGTGCATTTCTTCCCCCTTAAACAAAACACCATGGAATGTGTAGGAAGCATTGGCAGCTGGACGATTCAACCCAGGCCTGGATGTGAAGACGGCCGTGTTGTAAGCATTGGATTTCGTAGCTCGGGCAAAAGTCAAGCAGCCCATCATTGCTTCTCCGTTGGACTGCGGACTGTGCGCATCAGCGGTGGGCACGACCCAGGTGAGCACGAGCCCAGGCGGCTGACCCTGACCAGGGTCAGGCCTTATCTGAAGTGCACCGAGACTCAGCTGCACCCTTCCCTGCCCTCTGCTCCGCCCTGCCCTCTGCGTCCACCTTCGGGCCAGGCCGGGCAGCCCCTGTGTCAGCCAAACCAGCTCTCGCTCCTCCTCCCAGTCACAGAAAATGCACTCGCTGGGCTTCCAGGTTCGAGGAATCACCGCATTTTGCCGTGTGTAATGTGCACCCACGTTTTTGGCTTAAACTTTCAGAAAAAAAAGTCTTTCATTTTAATGTTTTAATTCATTTATTTACATCTAGAAACAAAACTGATTATCGTATCCCATGATATTATTTTGCATACAGATATCCTTATTGCTTTCTAGAGTTACCCTTTTATGCATAAGCATAAATAAAAGAATTAAAAACATTTATATAGATAGGGAATTAGTACTATCCATGTATAATGCACATCTTTATTTTTCCCTCAGAAAATGGGCCAAAAAGTGTGCATCATACACAGTAAACTACGGTAAATTGTGCTTCCATTCCTAGGAGCTGAGTTCCTGGTGAGAGTCTTGGGAGGGGGGTGGCTCTCGTGTGGCTGCTTTGTCAGCAACAGGACAGCTTTGTTTAAAAATGAGATTGTAGACTTCCAGCCAAGATGACGGCATAGGTAGACACACTGTGCCTCCTTGCACAACCAAAATTAAGGACAACAAAAATCTAGAAATAAAAAATCAACCAAATCTGACAGAAAATTGAACTGTAAGGAAGTCCGACAACCGTTCATCCAGACTGGTAGGAGGGGTGGAGTTGGTGGCTAGTGGAGAGAGGTTGCGGCAGGAAAAAGTGGTGGTTGGCAGTCTCAGGCGCACAGGCAGCGGCTGGCAGACCCCAGGCATGGGGTGGCAAAAGGCAGACCCAGCGAGGCGTGCGAGGCGTGCAAGGCGGCTGGCTGACCATGGACATACATTCGCAAGCACTGATTGAAAACACTTGTGTGGGTTGAGGTGCTGGGAGACACTTCCAGCATCACAGGAGAGTTCGTTGGAGAGACCCACAGGGTCCTGGAACGTACACAAGCCCACCCACATGGAAATCAGCACCAGAAGGGCCCAGTTTGCTTGTTGGGAGCAGTGCAAGGGACTGAAATCCAACAGAGAGCAGAGCAAGCACTGTTGTTCCCTCTCGGACCCCGCCCCCACATACAGCATCTCAACCCAACAATGTGGTTGCCCCACCCTGGTGAACACCTAAGGCTCCACCCCTCCCTATGTAACAGGCACGACCAGACACCCACCCAAAAAAAATGGCTCAAGTGGAAGAACAGATCAAAGCTCCAGAGCCAATACATCTAAGCAACCAAGAAATAGCCAGCCTATCAGATGCACAGTTCAAAGCCCTGGTGATCAGGATGCTCACAGAATTGGTTGATTTTGGTTGCAAATTAGATGAAAAAATGAAGGCTACAATAAGTGAAATGAAGGAAAATGCACAGGGAACCAATAGTGATGGGAGCAAAACTGGGACTCAAATCAATGGAGTGGACCAGAAGGAAGAAAGAAACAACCAAACAGAAAACAAGGAAGAAACAAGAATTCAAAAAAATGAGGAGAGGCTTAGGAACCTCCAGGACATCTTTAAACATCCCAACATCCGAATTATAGGGGTACCAGAAGGGGAAGAGGAAGAGCAACAAGTGGAAAACTTATTTGAACAAATAG
>PVKU01009175.1:42034-64843 GCA_004027475.1 Anoura caudifer
GACTTCCAGGAAGTCCAGGAAGCTCAGAGAGTCCCAAAGAAGTTGGACCCAAGGAGGAACACACCAAGGCACATCATAATTACATTAGCCAAGATTCAAATGAAGGAGAGAATTCTAGAAGCAGCAAGGGATAAGGGGACAGTCACCTACAAAGGAGTTCCCATCAGACTGTCAGCTGATTTCTCAAAAGAGACCTTACCTGCAAGAAGGGGCTGGAAAGAAGAATTCCAAGTCATGAAAGTCAAGGACCTATATCCAAGATTGCTCTATCCAGCAAAGCTTTCACTTAGAATGGAAGGTCAGATAAAGTGCTCCTCAGATAATAAGGTCAAGTTAAAGGAGTTTATCATCACCAAGCCCTTATTATACAAAATGTTAAAGGGACTTATCTAAGAAAAAGAAGATAAAAAATATGACAATAAAATGACAGCAAACTCACAGATATTAACAACCACACCTTAAACAAAAGCAAATTAAGCAAACAGGAACAGAAACCCAGAAATGGAGATCACATGGAGGGTTAGCAACAGGGGAGTGGGAGGAGGAGAGAGGGGGAAAGGTACAGAGAATAAGTAGCACAGACGGTGGGTAGAAAATAGACAGGGGGAGGGCAAGAATAGTGTGGGAAAAGTAGAAGCTAAAGAACTTATGACGCATGGACATGAACTAAAGTGGGGGAATGTGGGTGGGAGGGGGGTGCAGGGTGGAGGGGAATGAGGGGGAAATGGGATAACTGTAATAGCATAATCAATAAAATACATTTTAAAAAAATAAATGAAAAATGAGATTGTAGGTGGGCCCCAATAAACTAAACAGATGCTGGCCAAGTCTGCTCATCCTGGAGCATGGATGGGGGCCTGGACTTGGCCCATCAGCCCAGACACCAGCCCTTGGGGATGCTGAGACATGGCCATGAACCTCAGCCTGAGACCCGTGGACACAGAGACAAGTGCACTCATAGCCAGGAAGACACCGGGAGCAGAAAGGCCTGGGGAACGATGATTCAGCCTGGCCGGAGGGGCGGGAGAAAAGGCCCCCCCAGCGGAGGTCCAGGCAGAGTGGCCACCAGCAGGGGTGGTCAGAGCAGGGGCAGCGTGAACACACACACGGGGGTCCTGAGTGCGCCTTGGGCCATGCTGGGATCCTTCTGCACGTAGCCGAAAGGGTGGCTGGGGACCGCACAGTCATCTGGGTGAGCCTGGGAAGGCCAGTGGAGGGGGAGCCAGGCCTGCCCTGTCTCCCAAGGTTGCCTGGGAGGCTCTATCAGCCAGTGTGAGGCCGCGGGGCCGTGGCTTCGAAAGACTGACGAGGCAGCGCGAGGCGTGAGCTCTCAAGCAGGGGCCCCATAAGGACTTGGGTGAGAAAGGATGAGGGGGCTCAGAGCCAGAGGCGGTGGGAAGAACAGACTCACGAAAGGAGTGCAGTGAGGGACAAAGAGAGGAATCAGGGACACTTGTCAGCTCTCTGCTGCTTCTCAGGAGAAAGCAGGCGCAGATCCGAAGGAGAAACAGCAGCGAGTTCCAGGAGGAAGGATGTGTGTGCGAGGGGAGGGGTGACAGCCGCTAACTGTGCTGGGAACTGACCATGAGCCTCCGCGCAGCCCTTTGTATGGTCTTACTTGACCCACGAAACAATGGGCCAGGCGGGTGTTGTTTTCTGGCTTGCAGGCGAGCACAGGAGGCTCGGAGCGGTGAAGGCCTGTGCCCGATCACACGCTCAAAGCAACGGGGAAGAATCTGCTTCTAACTGTCCGATTCCAGGGCCAGGCTTCCTAGTCTGCACGCTGCCCTGTCAGGAGAAACTCACAGGCACGGACCCAGAGCTGACAAACAAGGTTCGGGGCCCTCTAGCCAGAGTGCCATCCAGCCTCTGAGAGCAGGGTGTTGGCAAAGGTCAGCTAGGGACAGGCAGCCTCCCGGGTGCAGACCCCCAGTGCAGCTGCACCAAATCCCCTGCTTGCCTCGGGTTTCTGGGCCTGGCAGGGGGGCGCCCGTAACACTGGGGAGTCGTGACCTGTGCGCCCAGGAGCTGCACCTCTGCTGAGGCGTGTGCATCCTGGGACCGGGACGTGAGTTTCAGCCGAGGCTGGGCCAGTCCTCATTATTCTTTATAACACATGGCTCATGACCTTCGGGGAGCGCTGGAGATGGAGGTTGGCAGCCCTCTCCCAAGGCTACACCTTAGTCTCATATTTCTCACTCAAAGCCGTGACCGAGGCACAGAATTAGAGGGAGGTTGGCCTACACGGTGGTCCGCATCGGGGTGGGGTGCGGGGGACCATGCCATTACAGGTCTGACTTTAACGCGTTGGCCTTTGAGCGATGGAAGCTAAGCAGACAGAGAGAGGGGAGAAGCAAGGCCCCCGGGACACGGGCATGCTCGGGAGAGGATGCCCAGGACCCAAAGAAGTGCCCAAGCCTGGCAGCGGCTTCAACTGCAAAACAGCGAAGCAGCGAAGGCTTGTGTTTTTATAGAAGGAAAGAGCTTGTATTTTCGATAATTCTCCCAAAGCGAAGGCAGAAAAGGAAGCAGGAAGGCGTGCTGCTGGCCACTCTTAGCTGACCGGTGTTGTTTGAACTGGTGACCAGTTTAACCAGCGCGCACTCTGGGCCACTAGAAGCGCCGGCGGAGGTGACGCTGGCGTGTTTGAGGAGGGATCGCTAACACTCGGCCCACCGCCCCGGAGACAGGTGAGGATGAGCTCGGCAGGAGCGCCGTGCGAGTTCTTCCTGGTTGGTGGAGGCGACGTCAATACCTACAGCTGGCGTTCACTGCGCAGGGCTTACGTGCCACAGAGAGTTTGAAGGCAAATCCACGGACTCACCGATTTAGTCTCATTTGCCCCTGTGAGGCCACAGGGTTACTGTCACCATCTGACTGAAGAAGGACTAAGGCAGGGTGTGGGCGGAGTCCTGTCACCTGTTATGTATCCCCAAACGAGTACGAGCAGAGGCAGGAACTGTGCCCAGTTGGTCAAATTCCAGAGTCTTCCCCTGAACCCTCTGCCTTACTGCTCAAATTTTAGGAAGTACCGGAAACACCAGATGTTTCCACTCCATGGGACTGGAAAATACATGTCCTCACAAAAAAAAACATTGTACATGAATGTTCACAGCACCCTTATCCATAGTAACCAAAAAGTGGGAACAGTACAAACACCCATCAAATACCAACGGGTACACAAAATGCGGTATGTCCATACGGTGGAATATTAGTCACCTGTGAAAAGGAACGCAGCACTGACACAGGCTGCATGGTGGATGGACCTCGAAAGCATTAGGCTGAGGGAAGGGAGCCAGACGGTGTGTTGCAGGGCTCTGCTTACAGGAAACGGCCAGAAGAGGCCAGGTCGCAGGAACAGGACGCAGGTGGGGTTGGTAGCAGCTGCAGAGACAGACAATTGAGGGCGACTTGAGGATGCGTGTGGGATTCTTTCCAGAGCAACAGGAACATTCTGGAATTACTGGTGATGGCTGCCCAACATGGTGCCTGTACTAAAAAGAAAAGGCACTAACTTGTACACTTGAAGAGTGCATTTTAGGTTATGTTAATTGTATCGATTACAATGCTGGGGAGAACATTCCATCCCATGGGGAATATCAGTGAGGACACTTTCTTCTCTGCCCTGTGGCTGGTCCCCAGGTTGTAAGATGGCCACCCGGTGCCAGGCAGTGCAGACAGACAGGGTGGAATCTACTGGAAGAAGGCAGGAGTTTTCCAAGGTACAAGGAAACCCACCAGCGGTCCGCCGCACGTCCTCACAGGTCAGCACTCCCTGGTCGGAACTGGGCCCCTGGACCCCCACTAAACCATCACCGGCATGGGGACATGGGGCTTCCTGACCTGATTAGACCAGTCAGGACCTGTCCCTGAGTTGTGTCAGGAGGGGTGGACACCCAGACAACACAGGAACCATTCGTGAGGAAGAAGGGTGGTGGCCATGTGAGGGCACCCACCAGTGTCAGCCACACGTGGTGCTGATGGATGTGGATCCCCAGGGCTTGCCACGGAGCTTCTGATTAGGCAGGCCTGACCTGGGTTTCCAGGCTCTGCGTTTGACACGCGCTCCACTGCGGGGCGCTGGAGAGTGCACTTGAACTCTCCTGCTCCCTCCGGGCTTCAAGTAACCCCACCAACACACACACACACAAAACCCTCTGGGGGAAACCACCCCAAAAATGAAGGAAAGAATGAGAGAAAGGAAGGGGGAGAGGAAGATGAGAGGGAGACTAATACAGGTTCTGGCACAAAATAACGCCCCTTTTTTATTACAATATCCTAAGCATGGGATTCTGTAACACAACAATATCACACTCAAGCACGCCATTGGACATTTTAGGGGAAATGTTCAAATTAAAATGATAAATTATGACACCCATATCATTACCCTACCAACCAACCACGTTCAAGCAGGAGTGACTTCTGCTGGACCCTGTATTTTACTCCGCTTTCATCTGAGATTTTAGACACAGGCCACAACGTCACTGCCAGGCAGCCATGACTCTGCCCATTTCATGGATGTGGAGACCGAGGTGAAGGATACCAGCCACTGGCCCACATGAAAGGGGAGGGCTGGGCATTGAGACCCAGGTCTGGGGTCTGCAGCTGCAGCTGCTGCCACCAGCCTCTACCTCTCATCAAACACACCGCCCGGTACACCAGAGATGGTCAGGCCCCAACACAAAGCGCCTCTGAATTAACTGGTAGTGCCACTCGGTTCGAAAGCGACCATCTCTTGGCAAAAAGAGTTCAGGACTCCTACACAGAATAGAAAGTTGTTCATTCTTTTACATCAGAAAAGAAAGGAATTGCTCATTCTCCCAGCACTAAAACTGTGCGCCGGCACCCTTTGGCCTCTTCTGCTTTAATAGTGCATTTTCTCTGCATTTAGCTTTGATGTCACTAAAAGGATGAGCCTAATGCCGCCGCTTACCATGCATTTATGCTAAGAGGACAACCATTTAGAATGCGTGGCTTCCATTTGTCTAAAGCTACGTGCCTCCACAGTTCACGTTCTCTAGACCTGTGAATGGGTGGAATTTTGGGGAAGCTTCTATTCACAGTCATGAAACTGGGTCAGAAAATACAGCTCAAAATAGACATCCTGGCACAGGGCTGCTCCCTGGGAAAGGATCTCACCTAGAACCAGCTCGTGCGCCTTTTCGATCAGCAGCACTTATTTTTCCCTCTAGACATCCAAGTCTCGCTTTTCTATGGATCAAAAACCTCTTGAGACCAGAGTTTTAGGAGAAACGGAAATCTGAATTTTCATGTAAATGTCAACTCTGCTACAGAGGTTCCCGTGAACTGCTAGACACTTTCCCAGGACCATTCCTAAGGGAGGAAGGGAGGAATTCTCTTAGGAATTCCTCTAAGGGAGGGCCCTGCCCTGCCCGCTCCAACACAGAACTCAATTCTCAGAAAGTCAGATCCCTCTGCCCGGAAGGAAGCCAAGCCTGAAGGCTTTAGGCAGGTGCCTTTAGGCATGTTAGAATTCTCCAAAGAGAGCTGTCTTCTTGGGCTGGGAAGATCAAGTTCTGAGCACCCAGGTCAAGGACTTTTCTGCGCAAATCCACCTGTGTAGTTGGTGAATGTTACCTGTGTGGGTGCGGAGGGGCCCATAGATCTACAGGTCGGAAGGAGAGAAAACAGCTCCGTGGGCGGCTGGAATCCACGTGAACCCTCGCAAACCAAGGAGGATTCCATGCAAGAAGGCAGGGACTCTGAGAAGGGAGGGTTGGTGCCCACGCAGGTCAAGCCGAACACTGAGAGTGTTCACACACAAACCCTGTGAGCTCAGGCTGACACATTAGCGTTGGCAAGTCAAGTTTTTCTGGGAGCATCTCTCAAGCATCAGGGAGAACCCATCCTCAGCATCATATTCTAGCCCCTGAGACAGGACAGCTCAATCCATAACGTACATGCCTATGACTTGGCAGCATGTCAGGTGTGTATGAGCTCTGTGAGATGGGCAACATTCATGAAACGGTGACATAAGGAATTAGTGTAAGGTGGCTTTGGCGTGGGGTTACACCAGATGCCGATGCCAATGTGGCCAGCCTTCTGCCTGCATGCCGGGCACTGTTCTAAGCATTTAACCTACATTGTCTCATTTAACCAATAACCCCCACAGGTGTCTACTACTATCAGTCCCATTTTACAGATGAGGAAAGTAAAGCTCAGAGAGGAGAAGTAACTGGCCCCAGGCCACATGGCTCAAAAATGATGGCGCTCTTCCCTGACCAGTGTGGCTCAGTTGGTTGAGTGTTGTCCCGCAGAGTAAAGGGTCACTGATTCAATTCCTGGTTGGGGCACATGCCTAGTTCACAGGTTCGGTCCCCGGTCAGGGCATGTGTGAGAGGCAACTGATCAATATGTTTCTCTCTCACATCGATGTTTCTCTCCCTCTCTCAAAAATAAACAAATGAATATTTTTAAAAAATGATGGAGCCCAGATCCAAAGAGTCCACTACAGTGCTCTCCTCTTCTCACAAAGAGCCGAATCAATACTCATTGGATTGAATGTGAGTCAATGATCCCTTTCCTGTATTGATCTAAACGCTCTTCATTAGGGGTACGACCTCCATGCTGACCTTCGAGGAAGCAGGCACTAATTCAAGGGGTAACATTCAAGGCCCTCTGCCTGCCACCTAAGGTCATCACTTGGGAGAGTTGACAGCAAGCCTTTCCAGTTTATACGTTGGCATCCCAAGTGGAGAAGTGTCCTAATCAGAACACCACCAAAACAATGCAACCCTGGAAAGTCTGGGCCTGAGTCTTTCCCCTCGACATATGCAAACCACGCCCAAATTATGCTACTCACTTTGCATCCCACTGTTACGCTGTCAGATGGGGACATAAATAAAGTCCCAGCACACTGGCAATTAGCAATTGTACCTCAACTTCTTTGGTAGCCTTCACACCGCCCTGCAATCGTTAGATTAAAAAGCCATAATTTACGTGGTTGGCTGTAAGTGTGTGGATATCTTGCCATGACAAAGCAATTACCCAAGTCATTAGCCCCATAAAGTAATCTGCGATTGGAGGTAAATAATGATTATGTAGCTGACAAATGTTGTATTATTGACCTTTAAAACAAATATTAAGATTTATCTTTTCATAGGGCCACATGTGGTATTATGTCCCAAGCCTCCAAGGCAGGGTCACTGGAAGCTGATAGGACATCGGATGGGCTTGCATGCCACACCACAGTTTGGAGAGTCCTGTAAGACACATTTTCCTAAGTAGTGCACGAGATTACGACATCAGATAACACCATTTCCATGTTTTACAGGGAAGATTGAGGCTCAGACAGGCTAAGCGATTGATCTAAACAGATGTGAAATTCCCTTTCTCAGGAATCTGTAAGTAGATAAACAGCTCCTTCCAAGGACAGCCTGCCCTTCCCCTCCTGGAGGCCCGGAGGTGGAGCCAAGGGACTTCTCAGTCTCTGTAGAATGCTCCTGGCCATGCTGATGAAACAGATAATTCAAGCTCTAGTGACATTCTCTGCACCCCTCACCACCCCCCCCCCCACCATAAAAATCAGAAGGCACTACAGTATTCGACACTTAACGATGGGGAAATGTTCTCAGAAATATGTTATGAGATGATTTTGTCATTGTGCCAACACCGCACAGAGCACCCACGCCAACCTGGAAGGCTGAGCCTGCTGTGCTCCTAGGGTGCGCGGTGACAGCCTTCCGCCCCTCGGCTGCGAACCTGCCCAGCATGTTACCGTACTGAGGAGTGCAGGTAATTACGACACAGCGGCAAGTATTTGGGTGTCTGCACGTAGAAGAGGCACAGTGAAGAGGTGGTACGCAGCGCTTCCACGTGACTGGCATTTCTTACGCCGGTATCACCAGAAACACGCGAGGAATGTGTTGTGCTCGACACTGCAACAGTGACGATGTCACTAAGTAACAGGAACTTTTTAGCTCCACTGTGATCTTATGGGATCACCGTCGCATATGCGGTCCATCGTTGACCGAAACATCGCCACGCAGAGCGTGCCTGCGTGCAGGGCAACCATGTTTTATCGCCTTGTTCAGTAAAGTTGGCCAAAGGTTGTGCTTATTTCCTTATGTCTATACGAACCATTGAAAACTATGAAGCTGAAATGTTCAGATGAAATGATCCCGCGCCCACCACTCCAATGTGATCACTTGTCCCGGTGTGACCAACGTCACAATAAACACAGCCTGGGTGCTTGGTAAAGCCAGTCCCGAGCTGGGCCAAGTGCGGGGGAGGGCGGAAGTTTCCAGAGCCTGTGCCCGCAGACCAGGCTTCAGATCTGAGCTGCTCAGGAATGTGTTTTCCAAGACCCTGGGACAGCAACAGGACTGTTCAATGAGAAGCTAATTTTCTTGGACTCCGCCCTTCCTTCATTCAGCAGATACGCTTGGAAAGTCTACTGTGTGGCAAGCAATGGCCCTGGAGCCCCCACGTGGACCGAACAGGGGTGCCCTTTCCCTCACGGAGCCTGGCATCCAGCTCAGGTGGAGAAAGGAAACCCATGAAGAAGAGGGAGTTTATTTCATTTTAACAGAAGGTCGGAATGCTGTTCAACTCCCAAAGCCTCACTGAGTTCTACCCATTTTTGAATATTTTTCTTCAAGTATTTTCCAGCTATGCCAAGTTTGACTTGCTTCATTAAAAACAAAATAATGGCCTAACAAAAATCACTTGAGTTGACCTATAGGTGTCTGTCACTCCAGCGACATCATGTCCCAAGTAGCCAGGTCTCTGAGGGGCACTGTGGCCAAGTGGACATGGTCTAGCAACAAAAAGTCACTTCAACACGACACCCCCCTCCATACACTCATTCATCACACACACATACACCCATGATACGGCACATGGCCCGCCACAACCCTTCTTACATTCCCTCCTTTCCTTCATATTGTTTCTCACATGCCACAGTGTCTCAGGGACTCCTTTCTTCCCATTTTGTAAGAAAGAAAGCTCCAGGAGTCCCCACTAACGCTGTCTCATCAATACCGTCTTGCCCTGGTCAACAGCCTTTGCTCCCTCCCCCTCCCCCTTCTCCTGAGCCTACCACAAAAGCCCCAGGCACCGCTCTACTAACAGAAGGACATCCCTAGAAGAACAGGGGGAGGATGGCAAGGTGATCAGGCAGCACCAGAACGTCCCCATGTTAGTAAATTGCACCCTCCCTGTGAATATGTACAACCGCATTCTCCCTAAATGATCGTTTCAATAGATCACCAAAGTGGGTGACCAACAGCGATTGTAGAGTTTCCATCCCTGGAGATAATGAAGAAGAAAAACAGGAGATTCACACTGGGGCTGATTGGAACCATCAAAATATTTGTTTAACATCTGCTTTAGTCAGAATTGTGAGACCCGGCCACAATTGGTGGCTTTGTTCCTGGAGCTAATCTCATAGATTTAGCCCTTTCTTTATTTTTAATTGGATGCCCTACAGGTAAATACACGGAGCCCTTTGCAGGGCGGACACCCTGTGCGTGGGTATCATCCTTGCCCCCGATTCTTTGTGTGTCAAACGAAAGCCACTCCAGACCCCTGAGTCCAAAGTAGTTAATTAACAGAAATCAAAGGAGCCTTTGTTGCCTCCCCAAGTCTTCCTCTCTTCTCCAGATGGGGACAGATTCACTGACAATTTAGTTTCATTTCTGAGAATGGTTTCTCAGGTTTCCCTTGTCGGTGACTAGAAAGGGCCAGGTGCCATCAAGGACTCCTGCTCCTGGGGCTCTGCCAAAGACCAAATCAAAGGATGCAGCAGGGCCTCAAATCAGTGGTGCGGGTCCCTTCTCGGAGGACGAGGACCAGCATGGGGGCGGGGTAACCTGCGGGGAGCAGTGGGGGAGGGTGATGTCACACAGGGCGCTGCCCCGAGAATAAGACCCCAGGGAAAGGGCTGGGAGCGTGGGCAGCCCCTCTGGGATGGCTGCTCCTGTGCCCGCCCCCGGAGACCCTGCAGTGGGCAGGGTCTGAAGGCCTGCGTTTGAGCTCAGAGTCACTGCTTTGCTACAAAGATCAGCCAGCATTGGCTTGAAGAGACTTTTTTTTAAGGACCAGCTTTAGGAGATCGGCACAGTCCAGAAGCAAAGGACCCTCATTCCTTCTGTGCTCACCAAAACCCAGTTTATAAAGAGGAGAGACCAGGGGTGGGGTGCAGCAGGCAGGGTACAGTCCACGGTCCGCACTGTCCTCACTCATAATGAGGGGCATGGACAAGTGAGCCAGGACCGGAAAACCCAGGACAGCAGGAGGAAGACACCTCATGCCACGTCTGATTGAATCACCACGAATCCCTGCCTAAAAGGTGGGTCTTTGCCAATGGAGGACTTGGCACTCAGAGGGGAAGTGTCCCGAGCCAGCCGGCCCCTCACAGCTGGGAGTAAGCCCAGGCTGCCCGGTCGCCTGAACCTGCCCTTTTCCCAGGAAATCCTGTGGCTTCCCACACAAAGTAGACAGCACCCTTTGGAGCTTGAAGGAGACAGTTTTAAAAATGAAAGGATGTTCTGCATCATACAGTGGGTAATGAGGTGCTAGGGTTTATTTAATGCTAAGAACCGAGCATAAGCTGAAAATAGATGTAGATTCCAGAATATTTTGAGCAGTGGTTTTGAACTGGTGCCAGTGCCGACATGGGGCTGGATGGAGATGGTGGGGGAGGGGAGGGGGAGGGCAGCAGCACCTTAGGGTAATGGTCATGGGTGGGGGAGGGTGTCGGGGAGCAGCAGCAGGGTCTCCACCAGCCAGCCCAGAGCTTTTCACTGAAAATTGCCTTAAAACTCCACTGCTGCAGAAGTGCGGGGGGAGGGGGCTTTTGTAGCTGCACCCATGCAGGGCCTGGGATTGCTTCTCTGGGGGACCTGGGGTAGCGCCAGGCCCCTGACAAGGAGGAGTTTGGGGTGAGCGTTGCAGGACTGACACAGGAACTGTCCCCACTGTGCTGGGGCCATGGTGCAGCAGGAGGGACACCGTCCTTGGGTTCCAGTCCTGTCCCACATTCTCACCCGGTTCTGGGGGGTCATGGGATCTTTCCAAGCCCCTGCTTCCTGCCCCCACCCCAGGAGGAAACAACACCCACTTTTCAGGATTCCGTGAGCACAAGTGGGTGGCTGCTGTCAGACACGGGGGTCCTGCCAGGCACCCAGCAGAGGAAATGTGATTGGTTCTGAGAGATCACGGGGCTTGCACATTCCCACCCACGCTCCCGGTGGGTTCGGAGACTGTCTGCTTGACCGGCCCGCCCTGCAGGTGAGGCCAGGCGTGGGCACCCCGCAGCCTCATCAGCACACGTGAAATAGGGCTGCCCCTTATTTGCCCCCTAAAAATAATTGCTCTGATGGAAAGTCAAGGAGTTCAGAAAACAGTATTTTCTGAAATACAATCTCCGTGAACTGGGAATAATATCAACCAAAAACAAAAACAAAAACGAAAGAAAAATGAATAGAATCTACCGAAACCAAAGGGGACGGAAAAGTCTCAACCTCAATCTTGTGTCAAATTGAGTAATAAAGTGAATTCCCAAAATACACCAAAAGGCACTTACTGACCGCCTGGAACTCAGGGTCCCCCAGCCTCCTTCCCCGCATCCCCGAGTCACTGTCCCCATCTCTAAGGGTGCTCAGGTGGCGCCCTTCCAGGCTGTCGGGGAACCTGGTCGCAGCCCAGCCCTCCACCCCCAGTCTGGGTCACATGGAAGAGCACCCAGTCCTCATCCTCTGCACTGTGTTCTCCCTTCCACCTCCATCCTCACCACGGAGAACGCTGCTCCTTCCCCAGCCCCATCCTCCACTCATCCAGCCTCTGTTTGAAATCAGGTGACCACGGATGCCTCCCAGTAGCACCTGTCCTGTTGTTGCACTGCCCTGCCTGCGTGTCTGCAGCCCCCCACACTGCCCACCTCCTAAGGACCGAGATCAGCCCACCTGTCCCCATCACAACCTAATGCCTCAGTCAGAGCCTGGAACTTAGTGGGTGTTTGGCAAAGCTGGGTCCGCACAGTGTAGCCTTGTGGTGGGAGGAAGGAGGCCATCACCAGCTGTCACCCCGGGCCTGTCCTCACTCCGGGGAGCAGGCAGGACCCAGCCCAGGCTGCCTCAGAACCGTCTTAGTGGGATTTCTGGGATTTTCCCAAATCCATGGGTGGAGACAAAAACTACACTATGAATGTTCTGGAAAGCCTTGGCTTTGTCCTACACTGTTGTCTGAGCCTCCAGGCCGCACAGACCCCCGAGCGAAGCGCAGGCACACCCAAACTGGGGGCGTGAGTCTCGGGGACATTCATCACAGGGCTGAGCGCCAGGACCCCGATCCGCAGCAGCGACGTGATGACTGTGTATTTCACGCCTTTCAGTTTCCCAGCTGGGATTCGGAGATTTAAAGACATGGAGGATGTATTTTCAAATTTATGAGAGGGCCATTGATTTAATTAATTGTGCCCGAAGAGTGTAGTCAGTCACAATAAGAATTCTGAAAGGTGAAGGGGACCAGGGGAGGGAGGTCTCCAGCGGTTCGGGGCTACCAACGTGTGTGTTTCTTTGATAAAGCCAGTGATGCTGAGGGTCTGGGTTAATCGGTTCTTTGAGAGGGCAGGTCCATGGCAGGCAAGGCTGCCGTCAGCAACCTGGGAAGCACCCAGTCCCACACACCAGAGCATATATTCATTTGCACACACCAAAGCAGTTTTTTGAGAGGCTTAATGTAATGAGACTTTTCAAAAGGGACGGAAACCAATCCAGCAGCCAGGACTGGCCTCTGCTTTCACACAGGTCTGTTCCATCATTTGGTTGGTGCTGGCTGGACCACAGCCCAGCCCCCCGGGTTCTGGGAATCTGATTTTCCCCAGCTGGTTACACGAAGGAGCATGTTCTCCTGTTGGCTGACCCCATGTCAGGGTCATGTGTCAGAGATATCTGCCTGGTCCAACCTGCTCGTTTTGCAGATGGGGAACCGAGCCCCAGGGGTTTTGTCCGGCCAGGCAGTGACAAAGCCAGGGTCAGAGTGCGGTTTCCCGACCCTGTGCAGGGCTCTTCTGCTGCTGGCGAGGGCTGCCTCTTGGCTGGGAGGGCCTCAGTGGGCACTGCTCTCCCACCATCCCATTATTTGCTTCACTCTGAGACTGCCGCTCTTGCATTGAAAAAAAAAAAAAAATGAACTGACATATATCATCCAGAGAGTTACGTCCCATTTTCCTTTTTATGTGTTTACAATGACATCAAAATTTCACGTAAATGTCCTAAACCGGGAAGCTGGGTCTGAGCAGAGAGGCCACCCATAGACAAGACACCAAGCTTGAAGCTAGTGTGACGTCAATTCCACTGGCAAGGGGCCTCATGGGGACATCTCTCCTGGGACGTGCCCTCCAGGGGCTCCAGAGGAGGGAGGAGCAGCAGAGAAGAGCAGGCAGCTATGCTTCAGATGCAGATAACATTCAGAACTTGACATTTGCCCTTGTAAAAGGAGTCCGTCAGTATCGGAGAGATGCCGCTGTCATCCAGAAACGACCCCAGCTCTGCTTGAGCTGAAAGAGCCCATGAAGGTGGGAGGCAGAGTGCGCGATCAGAACTGGAAGACGGTTACCTGGCCTGGACATCCCTGCCCAGCTCATCCTGGGTTGTCCTGCCCTCCCGACACAGTTTCTCACCCTTCCTAAGTAGTGCTGCTCCGCCTGACTTCCCACAGGACAGCGAGCCTTTGGGAAGCAGAGACCTTATCTATCCTGCTGCATCCCAGCCGAGAACCTGCCACATAACAAGGACACATGCTCCATAAATGCCAATGGCCTGAACGAGGGACCAGGCCCCGTTCACTCACTGTACAGACCAGGAAACTGCGGCCCAAAGGGGTCACGTGGGAAACTGGGAGAGGAGCCACAGCAAGGACCAGGCCCTGGCCTGGACTCCAGGTCTTTGCAAATCATAAGGAAGCAACAAGGGTTAACCTTGAACCTCTTAGTTCCACTTTCCCAGGATCATGCAAACTTCCCTCCCTCCACATCCACTCTGCACCCCACCTCCAAGGCCTCCCAAATACTGCAGGGTTTTATGCAAATGACCTTCTAAGAGCCTAAAAGCAGCAAGTGTTTATCTTTCCGTTCAAAGGTGCCAGGTGGGTTTTATCTGCTGGGCCTGCTCAGGCCCCTGCTATCGGGTGGGCATGCAAATGAGTCCACTAGAAAAGCTCTGGAGGAAAATCGCTGTTTCGAAACACACAGACATTTGCCTGCTCATTTTCCTTCTCCACTCCAAACCAGGTAGGGCTGGGACAACCGTCCTGCCTAGTAAAATCCTGACAGCAGGTAGATGCGGCCTATTGACTGGAAAGCCCAACGGCTTCCAGCCAGGCGGTGAGGGGGTGCCTAGCCTCAGCCCCCAGAAAATCCTCCTCTAGCAGGAGCCCCACCTTATCTATTTGTCACCAGCCAGGACCCAAGGGCATCATGGGGGGTGGGGGGGGAGTGCAGAGAAAGGCTCTGGAAAAGTGTCATTGCAAACCGATGGACACATTCTAGGTCATCAGCTCGCAGTATTGAGAGTGTTTTAAACGCAAGTTCTGACTCCAGTTCCAACCAGCTTGCTTCACCGGGAGGGCTTCAGGGCTGCACTCTGAGCACCCTGAGATGGCCCCAGGGCAGGGGCAGGCACTCGGCCCCTGAAGCTCAGGCCACCCCAGGAAGGGCAGGCCAGGACCCTCGTGTCCATTTCTGTGGGACGAACCCGTGTGGATGTCAGGAGGGAGCTGGCTACAGAAGGCGACCTCTCCGGACAGAAATACGGCAACCCACTTAGCATCCAGACGAACCATTCCACTCCTGTGCCCAGGCAAGAAACGTGCGCATGAACGTTCTTAGCAGCTTTGTTCACACGAGCCGCAACCCGGAAATTACCCCAATGTCCACCCTCTGGGGAACGGATACAAACCCTGGCGTAGCCGGGTAAGGGAACACCATCCGGCAGTGAGGGATGGACCGCGGATAGCTACCACCACTGGTGGGGGTGGGGGTATGTCAGTGCACCGTGCTAGGTGGGAGCAGCCAAGGCCTAGGGTGGGGGCTGCTGTAAGCAGGGCGGGGGGGGGGGGCTCCTCTCTGGGCTGTAGAGGTGGCTGTACAACCGCACACAGGAGCTCCCCAGGTGGCACACTTAAAACTGGCGAATGTACTGCATGTCATTTACACCTTGATGCGGATGATTTTTTTAAAAGAAATAACCATGATAATCATGTTGAATTAGAGGTTAACCTTCTTTGAGGATTCTCATTTTTTCAGCCTGAAAAATGGTACTCCACCCACAGACCAGCTGGGACCGCTTGCTCAGAAGTTGTAGGAGAGGCCGGCAGAGGGCAGCATCTTCTCAGCCCGAGCTCAGCGGCTCCAGATTTAGGGGCGGAGTTTCCAAAACCTGGATTTAATGCTCCGCCCTGCACGCCGGCTGGCTGAAATGGGCAGGGTGGCCGCACCCGGACAGTGGACAGTCGCCGTCAGTCACGTGGCAATAAGAACAGGATGTCCCCAGGCGGAAACAACCCAAAAGCCCAGTGGCGGGTAAACAGGTAAACAAACTGTGGCACATCCACCCGAGGGAGTAGCACTAGGCCGTAAAAAAGACGGAAGCATGACACCTGCTGCGGTGCGGGGGCCTCTGAAAACGTGCGGAGTGAAGGAAGCCCTGCGCAAAGGCCACGGACTGTGTGATTCCTCTTATGTGAGCTGTTGAGAGTAAGCGTGTCCCTAGAGACAGGAAGCAGGTTAGCGGCCACCAGGGGCTGGTACAGAGTTTTATTTCGAGGTGCTGAAAATGTGTTGACGTTAGATAGAGGGGCTGGCTGTACGGCATCGTGATGGACTAAATGCCGCTGAATTGTTTACTTTTTTTAAATGGTTAATTTTGTATCATATGAATTCACCTCAATAAATAAAGTAGCATTTTCTTCCCTGGGGTCAGGAAGGCCACAAAGGCGGGAGGCAAGTCCTCGGGGTGGCACAAACCCCACTGGACAGCGGCTGGGGTGACCCTGAGCTTGCAGGTGCAGCCTGTCTCTGACGGCCCTGAACTTGGGGAGCAGCTGAGGCTCCTGAGAGCAGCCTCCCCCTGGAGGTGACTGCAGACCCCGGAAAAGCCGGCAGGCAGGTCACCCTGCCAGTCCAGGGCCCAGGCTCCGAGCCCCTGTCCCTGTCCGCTCCTGGGACATTTCTCCTCCCCTGCACCCGAGCTCCGTCTGGATGATGAGCCCATTAGGAAAATAACCTTGCTTGTGTTTGGGCCCAGCCCTGCCCCAAGTGCTGCCATTTGATCTCTGCCCTGTGACCCCGGCTCTGACCCATGCCTAATCCTTTGACCCTCCAACAGCAGCTTCCCCAAAGGGGCCAGGCAAACCTTGACTCCCAACAGCTTGTGCCTTTGGAGGGAGCCTGGCACACCAGGTGTACAGAGCGCAGCCTGAGATGCTAATTGTGCACAATTGGAATCTTACTGGTGCAGGAACCTACTGAGGACTAGTAATCCACACCTGCCGAGACCTCGTCTTCCAGCGGCGATCAATGAGCAGCCCGTGCCCCTGGAGCAGCCCCCAGAGAGAGAAGAGAGGATTCAGACCTCGGCGGGCTCTAGAGCCAGAGGAGGAGGTTTCCACCCGGTTTTCCCCGAGTCCTGAGATGAGCACCCTACCTGCCAAGAAGGAACAGCCTCTGGGTCAGAAGCTGCAGGGACTTCACGGCCCCTTAACCCTCTGACGCCCCAGATTCTCTTCATTAGAGTGAAAGGGTTGTTCCGAGGGTCCTGGCTCTGGGCCTTCCTCCAGCGCTTTCTGTGAATCTCATTCATGATTCTGGGGAAGCATCAAGCTTCCATAGACTCCCCAGACACCAACAAGCTGAGCCAGGCTGGAGAGAGAGACTTGGGAATCTGCTGCTAAGGAGATAAGAAACGCCCCAGGGATTACCTTAGGGGAGTGTAGACCTACATTCTCAGGGGCCCCTGGACCCACCCCCAGATTTTCTGACTCAGCAGGTCTGGTGTCTAACAGGTTCCCCTGGACGCTGCTGCTGCAGGTCCTGGGCCCCCACCGTGAGAACCACTGGTACAAAGGAAGAGAGATGAGGGAGGGGACAGGAGGTCCCACCAAGAACAGGAGCTGCATCAAGCACCCCTGCAGGGTCAGACAGGGGAGTGGCCTTCAAGGAAACAGCCAGGATGGCAGGGAGGGGGCAGTCCCAAGAAGGGTGGCAGTATTTGACTTCAAGCGGACAGAGTTCTAAAAGGCCAGTTGGGCCTGGCAGGAGGAAGGTAACGAAAAGGGGGGAGGCAACCAGCAAGGCTCAAGGCCAAAGGCAGGATGCAGGGGTGCAGAGGGAGGGAATTCCAGTCTTTGAAGGAGAGACCGGCTTTTGGCTCGTTGTCTCATCTCTGACACACACGTCTCAGTGTGACAGTGACTTGCAGAAGAACCCAGGCCATGCTGTAGCTAAGGATGGGGGCGTCTCACCAAATTCAGGAAGGGGTGGGACTGTTCAGGGACACACGGGGGGTTAGGGCAAGGTCTGGGTCTGCCCCAGGTCTGTCACACACGATTCCATCCCGGCGCCACCTGCCTCTCAGCTGGGTCAGTGGGGACTTGAGAAGTCCCCACTTCCAGGACCTGTCCTTGGAAAAATGACTTAACCACAGCCTCTTCTGCCCCACCCTGTTAAGTGGGGCCATGACCGCCAAGTCTGAGCACTGACTCTGCTGTGTCACGGGGGCATCACACTGCATTGTCAGCGTTCACTAGCAGGTGCTAATAACCGTCTGTTGGTCCCAACCAGCCAGGATGAAGGTTGACGGCAGAAGCCGAACCAGTTGGGTTTTATAGATCAGTCCTTGCAGGCTCAGGCTAAAGGTGCAGATAGATGTTTGGGTCAAGCAGCAATGGCTGGATGGAATTTCCCTTGTAAACTGAGCTGGGCAGAGCCTGAGGGCAGGACCCTGCAGAGGGGCCAGGGAGCTGGGCTGACTGCACCCCTGAAGATTAGTAAAGGACACTTTTCAGTGCAGAAGGAGGAACCTTTCCCGCCTCCACTCCCCCCACCCCCCTCCCCCGCAGACTGCCAGGCACCAGGGAGCCTAAGAGGTCACTGCCCCAAGCCCCCAAGAGCCAGATGTTATCGCCACTCCCCAGTGAAACCGGAGCCTGGGCCCTCACCCTGCAGATGACTTCCTGGGGCAGGCGCCAGGCAGCAGTCAAGACCGGGAGCTCTTCCCCGCCTGGGGTGCTGGGGATGCTGACTGAAGGTGGCCGTCACTTCTCCTTCTTCCCACCCCTCCTTTCTCCTCCCTTGGTGTGGCAAGGTCTCCCTGCCCCTGAACCAGAGGGAAGGTGCCACATGGCAGACTGATGACACTTGGGGACAGTGACTAGCAGAATGTTTGCAGGAACGTGGAACTGAGACACAAAGGCCAGGCGGAGGGACCCAATCCCAGCAGAGCTGCTTCCGCTTGACCCAGCACCTTGGCTGCGCTCAGAAATTCCTCCCAGGCCCACCAGTTTGGCACAGTCCCCTCCAGCCCGTACAGGTCATCTCTAGTTCACACCCAGTCACCTGACTGTCCCCACACTCCGCCAGTCCACACGAACATGGTGCACCCCACTGCTCCATTAGCATGGCTTGTTCTGGAAGCTTCTCACCCAGCAAGTGTCTTGATTATTCATGAGAGAGACTTCCCAAAAGACACATCAATTCTTCAACGGGAAGCTTCAAGTGATAGTTTGCACCCCAAGCTCCTTCCACTCACTTTCAAAGCCCTCACTAGCCATTTCCACCGGTCCTGGACTATTGTACCACACTCCCTATCTGACCCTAATCCAGCCTCCCCCTACACTGACAGGCACGCCCCTTAAACCCCACTCCCAGTTCCCGATGGATCCCAGCCTTGTCTTCCCCACCCTGGGGCACTGAGTACCGAAGCTCCGCAGAGGTGGAATTCTCCCTTACCACCGTAGGAATAAACCCAGTTTTGTCTTATCTAAAAGTTGTGTTGGTGGTGTGTTGGGAGCCGGCATTCAACAGAAGCATTCATTATTCCAAATGCATTTTTGGGAATGGTGAGTAGATGGATGAATGAATGTGGATGATGGATGAATGGATGGATGGATAGATGGATGAATGAGTGCGTGGAGAGAAGGAATACGCGGGTGGATGAACAAAATGGGTAAACATGGATGGGTGGATGGATGGATGGATGGTTGGATCCCTACCAATGCTGATGATGAAGCTTTCAGGTCTCGGCTGAGCCGAGGCCAGAAGAAGGTCCCAGCCTGGTCTCATGAGAACTAGAAGCCTATCTGATCAGAGAAGCATCTTCCCCCTTTTGCAAGGAAACCCCTTGAAATTACAAAAATGAATCCTCCAATAGTAAATCAAGAAGATTTGGGGTGATATTTGCAACTCAAAAGCAGCATTTGAAAAGAGCCTTGGCAAGGGGGCCGCCCCTCCACCTCCGAGCGAGGCGTGTAGATCAGTATCGGAGTAAATTTCCCCCCTGTGCCGAGTAAATTTCTCTGTGGTGGGCACAATGCGGGGGGCTCACACCCCCATCCTCCTCTTGGCATCATCCTTTTCAGTTGAAATTATACTGAGGCAAATAATTATCGGGGCTTCTGTTTACCCTCCTTAAAAGATTTAATTTATCCCATAAACATGGGGCGGCAGACCTTTTGGATTTGAAATGGCATATAATTTACTTCTAACAAATGCTTGGGGTTCTGGAGAAAGCCCATTCATCAAGCCGATATGAGTCCCAAGCAGCTTACCAAAGGACCTTTTGTCTGATTGTTTTCCATCACAAACAACGTGTGGGGAGGAGGGTTGGGCAATATTTCCAAACACGGTAAGCTACATAATTATTGTCCTCAGCGAACCTGGTGATCGTGTTAGTCACAATAGCAATTTATCTGCCTAATTCCCCATTCACTGTGGCCCATCACAAGTGTCTTGTGGTTAAGGAGGCATTTAATAACATTTCATTCAAACCCTAGATTTAAATAACATTCGCACAGTGACCCAGGCCCAACAAAGCCCAGGAAATCCAAAGGGGGCTGGAGGACTGTCCTTGATGCCTGGCATTTGGCTGAGGGTGCCGTGACGACAGAGAGAAGACCCTGGGCTGCCACTGTCTCCGATCTGGACCAGGCACAAAAGACACCGTCACCCACAGCAGAGTCACCCTCGAGGCTCTGTGCCCACCAGCCTGCCCATTGGTCCATCCGGGATGCTGTTGGCCTCATTCACAGCCCCTCCCTTCCTTCCTTCCTTCCTTCCTTCCTTCCTTCCTTCCTTCCTTCCTTCCTTCCTCCCTCCCTCCCTCCCTCCCTTCCTTCCTTCCTCCCTCCCTCCCTCCCTTCCTCCCTTCCTTCCTTCCTCCCTTCCTTCCTAAGCAGCAATAGTGTGCTTTCAGCTGCTGCCTGTGGGCCAGTTCTGCCCAAGTCCCAGATCTCAGTGCCCAACTGCCCACTGGACACCACGTTCCCTCTGCTTTGCTGACCCTCAAACACAGCTGGCCAACATTCAACTGTCATCTCCGCCCCCAGCTTCTCAGGAAATGGCCTGGCCATCTACCCAATCACTGGAGCCCCAACCGGGGGGCAGGGCAGGGCAGACTCCTCTTCTCCTTCCCCCAAAAGTTCATATGTGGTTGGTCAGCAAGCGCTGTTATGTCTAACTCCTCGACACGAGACAAGCCCGTCCCCTCTTGGTTCTAGCCCCATGGCCATGTCCCCAGCTGCATTACTGTAAACCCTCCCACTTGGTTTTCCTGCCTCTAGTTCTTTCCTCTTCTAACCTTATTCTCCTCCACGTAGCAGGTATGTAATATAATTCTCAAAAAGCAAGTTGGAACTGTTTGGGATGCAACATGCAATTCAAAGACAGCATTGTAAAAACAGCCTTAGCAAGTGGAGCTGCCCAGACTGGATGCTTCACACAAGGATCATTTGTTGCTCACAGTTGTGGAGGGTGGGAAGTCCAAGGTCAAGGCCAAGTTGGTGTCTGATGTGTGGTGTCCTCACTCTCTTAGCTGGATAGTTTCCTTCTTGGAAAGGGCACTAACTCCATGGTGGGGGCGCCACCCTCATGACCTCATCTAAACCTGGTCACCTCCCAAAGACCCCGCCTTCAAATACCGTCACATTGGGAATTAGAGCTGTACCATGGGATTTGGGGTGACACAACGTTCAGTTCATAGCAACTATTTGGCAAGTTCCCACTGTGTGCCAGGGACTGCGCTAGGCATTTTGGACACAACATTTTCAGAAAAATGGGGATTTGACCACCTACCTACCTCATCAGGTTACTGTAAGACCGTGAAACATAAAGCAATGACTATTGTACTTGACCGTCAAGTAATGTGGGGCATCCTCTTCCACCCAAATACCTCTTCATTTGGAGTTGGGATGGGGATTGAAAGGGCAAAAAAAAAAATTGAAGCTTGGCATTCAAGAGGAAAACACATAATAGTTGATAATAGCATATTGCAGACATTTTAATCTCTTTTGTAAATAGAACAGCCCAGACAGGGCTTAGAATGATTTAACTTAAGGCAGAAAGTGCAGCTTCAAGATGCTAGGCCCAATCTCCCCCACTGTCTTGCTGTGTGACTCTAGTTAAAGGTCTTGACCTCTCTGTTCCTTGCTCATCTATCATCTATTTTTCTCATCTACTGGGGGGGGTATAATAACATTTGCTTTAGTCATTCCTCATACTACTAATAGAAAGTTTAAGTTATATATAAAGTATCTGAGAGTGTCTTGAAAAATATCAAATGATACCAAATGCAAGGTTACATGCTGTACTTACAATATTCTCTTGTTTTATATCCCACATGTCTTCGTTCGGGTTCCCCTGAGGCCAAGGACAAAGACTGGGCTGCAGGCAGACTCTGGGAAGGACCGCAGGAAGCAGGAATTAGACGGTGGCACAAGTCAGAGTAAGAAGGGAGGAAAGCTGCGGGTGCGTGTCACCGCTGTGGGCCCGTGGGGCTCAGCCCTGTGGGGCCCCTCCGAGGAGCTGTGGACAACACACCCCTGGATTGTCCTCCTAAGAGGCAATTCAGCCAGGTGCTCATCCCACACTGTCAGCTGGAGATGTCCCCTGAGAAGGTTAAATTCCCGGCCCTTCTGGGCTGCAAGAAAGTGGGCTGAGCACACCTTCAATGCATGAGAAAGCTCCCCAGCCAAGCAGCACAGAGACTGGGGCAGCCGGGCAGGTGGGGGGCTGTCATGCGGATGGGGCAAGTCCTTAGCTGCTGCCGGTAAGTGCAAAGAACTCAGATTGGGCACAGGAGACATGGGCCCCGCCAGCAACGCAGTCTGCCACACCAAGTACCCAGCAACTTCAATGCTCAAAAAAATTTAGAAAGCAGCCTCAAAGGTGGAAAATAGGTGTCACAAAATCTTTGTGCTGAATGTCATTCAACAAAAGTTTGTGAGTGCTTACCACAGGCTAGGTGCTGGGCTAGAGGGACAGTGGTGAACGAGGCAAACTTGCCTTGCCCTTGAGGAGTTAACATTTTAGGAGGCAAGAGCAGCCCCCAAATCTGATATGTACTAACAATAAATCCAACAAAGCGGCAGCAATTAAAAAAAAAAAACAGGAGAGAATGGGAGGGCCTTCCCTTGCAGGGTAGTCAGGAAAGTTCTCTTTGACATGACTTTTAAGCTTAGAACTAAAAGATGTGGAGGAACCAGCTACCTGCACGATGGGGCAGCAGGTGTTCTGGGTCCAGGTGGTAGCCCTGCGGCAGGAAAAACCAATAGTAGCCCTGCAGCAGGAAAAAC